>PVIY010042594.1:0-20866 GCA_004026745.1 Myrmecophaga tridactyla | reverse complement strand
AAAAAAAAAAAAAAAGATAAGGTGGGTCTCCCCATCCCCACTTCTGTGTGGGCTGGGGCCACTTTTAGGGAGGATAAGGACTTCTCCAGAACCAAAGGCGTCTATAAGCCTGGGGGCCCTACTCTAGTTTTGGCCAAATAAAGACAAAAAAAAAAACTGTTTAAATGAAAAACAGAAAGCTGTCTCTTATGACTGATTTCTTAAAAGAAAATGAATTGTAATACAAAGTTTAAGATGGGCATCATCTCCAAATTAACTGCCATCTTTGAAACTGAACTTTTCTTTTTCCTTTGGTGTGCTGTATAGTGGGGGGGGGTCACATGTCACTCTTTTTTCCATGTGACTACCCCATTATTGCAGCACCATTTGTTGAATTTGGGGTGGAGGGGTGAAGGGGGGAGTGCATGGGCTTGGAAACGACCCAGGTCTCCCACATGGCAGGCGAGAATTCTACCACTGAACTACCCTTGCACCCCCTCACATTTAGCTTTACCTAGAAACCTATCATGTCACCTTATTCTCATTTACCTGAGCTGGTCCCTGGACTGGCACCTGGGAGTCTCCGTGCAAATACACAGAGGGCAGCAAGCCTGGTCCCAAAGCGGCCGTTAGTGCTTTCTAAGCATGTTACTCACTCTCTCTTCCCTAATGCGTCTTTAGAGTCCCCAGAGGTCTTTGACAACTGATTGAGGAATGGAGACTCCTGGGAGGATAAAGGCCAGAGATCTGTGAACTTACAGGCTTGAGAAGTGAGGTGGAGCTGCCGCCTTTGGCAACTGCAGAGAGGAGTGACTGGAATCACTAGTGGAAGCCGAAGGCTGTGCACTGGGCTGGAAGACCCAGTGTTGGGCAGGGAGACGGCTGTCAGTGCATTGCCGTCAATTGAGCACCACTGTGTACCAGCACCGCCTCCCTTTACTTCTGAGTACAGTATTTTCCTCCAAATATCCAAATACAATCTCTTTTCATTTTCCTAAAGTGAACCAGATCCCAAACTGACCATGAGTTATGTAGTAACATATCAAAGTCATCAAAATGACAGATGTGCCTTCGCTGGCACCTGATATCCATACTATTTGGAAACTCCTTTAAATAATTAGAGTCAAATTGCACTTTCTTGAGATTTCTTTTGAGTTCGACGTGATGGAGAACTGAATTTGTCCAGAATCATCTGACTGCATTGATAATAAATACACTCATGACATATTCAAGGGTCTGATTTGCTTTGTATGTTTATATGTATCGTACAATTCTGCCACATGGATATGAACTTAGCTCCATGCCTTGTCTCCAAGAAAGATCCCCAGGCACTTAATTAATGCTGGCGTTGGATGGTGTTTCAAAGTATATTGATTCCATTTTCTCATAAAATCAGGGTAAAATTGCATCAATATTTCAAAGTCAATCCTTCAGGCATTTTTTTATTCATTGATATAGATAAAATTGGTCTGAAATAGAAAAATATTATCATAAATATAATTGAGTTGGGGAATAGAATAAAAATTCTGCCTTTACACAGAGTGGCAGAATAAACCACTGGGGAAGGAAAGCTTACATATTTCCCTGTCAAAGGGAAGCATTCACCAGCTTTTTTGTGGCCTAGGACAATTCCCACGTAGAATGACAAGGAAATCCTCTCCCAGTACTTGTACCACTCACCCTAGACAGTGTGGGGTTGGCCCAGTGGCTGTCCTCAAGCCTGAGGATGCACAAGGTCCCAAAGTCATCACGAATCTCTTTTCAAAGCCAAAGTAGGGGGTGCGAGGGTAGTTTAGTGGTAGAATTCTCACCTACCATGCAGGAGACCTAGTTCGATTCCCGGTCCATGCACTTCCTCAAAAAAACACAAACAAACAAGCAAAAACAAAGAAACAATACCAAAAAAAATTCAACAAATAGCGCTGCAGTAACCGAATACTCACATGGAAAAATAATGAAATGTGACCCCACCATGCAGCATACAAAAAAAAAAAAAAGTATTAGTGTTATCCTTTTTAACTTCCATGATTTTGTAATAAATCTGTAGCCAAAAATCATTGACATGAGATGGTTGCAAATATTAACTTCTTTCCTCAGTGGATTTTTTTTTCCTGCTTTTCACCTTGACCAAATGGTAAGACTATGCAAAATGATTTTCATTTTTATCCACAGTGTTGACAAAATGATCTGAGGCATTAAGTCTTTGTCAGATGCTTGTTGTTGGGCATGGGGGAAGAGTAAGCCCCTGTGGGTGCATGTTAAACATTTAACCTTGTCCCCAGACCTGGTAATCTTTCAGAAATGTTGGTCAGTGCCAGACACAAAAGGACAAATGTTAGATGATTCCACTTACATGATCTATCTAGAATGAGCAAATTCATAGAGAGAGAAAGGAGATGAGAGGTTCCCAGCAGCCAAGGGGAGGAATAAACAGGGAGTTACTGTTTAATGGATGCAGAGTTTCCAGCTTGGCTCCATAGTGCCTTTGAAGCTACGGCCTATATAATATTTATCCTTATGTCCTCCCAGTAGGGCTCAGTGCCTTATCATTGCAAGTACTCTATCAATTCATGTGCTGTAACTAAGTTAAAGAAAACACCTTCTTCCCTGTATCTATGAAAGCCCATGACTAAACTTGAAAGATCTAGAAGAGTAAAATGACCCATATCTGAAGGAAAGGCCAGTGTTTTCTCAGACACTGCAGTCACATTTTAAATCAGTATTGCATCAACTTGGAAACAGATGGCACACATGGTTTCCTGACGAACCGCTCATGAACAGCTACTGACAGATGTGTGGGCAAGGTGAAGGGAACCCAGGAGGGGTGTGAAGCACTGGGACCACATCAGCAGGGAGACCCCCTGCAGATCTGAAGGGGCAGGGGAGGGAAGGCACTCCTGGAGCATGAGCAGAGCCTGCTACGGAAGAGCCCCAGCCTCGCCAGGGCTGTGGCTCCAGAAGTCAGTCACTGCCAGCGCATCCAAGCAATGCAGTAAAGGATGGGGAGTAAATGCCCTAGCCTCTTTCTGTAACTGCCCTCCTATTCCCAGCAGTGTCTCCCATCGGTCAAAGCTGAATGGCATCCAGAGGTCAAGGGACCGGGTGGGTATGAACGTGGAATAGATCAGCGGTAGAACATGCAGAGAATAACCAGTCAAGCATTTCCTGGAGAAACATCACAGAGTTCTAAATATCATAACCATTGGTACATTGATCTTCTGATGACTTTTCAAAATGCTTCCCATTTAACCAACACTGTTTCAATGCCTATGAGTAAGGAAGGTTCTTAACAATTCTGCTGGGCTTTGTTCTCCTTAATACAAAGCCTTGCTGGCTTCCCTCTGTTTAAAATGCATTTCTGAGTGTAGCGCATTAACGAATTCAGTTAATCAGTTTGAGAGAGTGAGATGAAAACAAGAACACCAAGGAGCAACAGGCAGCAGCTAACGTGAGGCTATCAAAAGCTTATGGGGAGGCGGTGCTTTGCTCTGGGGTCAAAATGGTGAGCCAGCATCAGGCTGGGGGCTGGATGCTATTAGAAAATGGTATTACAATGCTGCAGGGTTCGATAAGCTCTAGTTAATGTGAGATGATAGAATAGCTGAGACTGAAGATGTGAAAAAAGCCATAGGAAAGCTTCCTGAGAGCCTTTATGACAGGTGTTTCACATTAAGAGAGCAGTGGCCCTGAGCATGGGATAGCAGATCTTGCCTAAAGAGCAGTGGACAAAATATGAGGAGGATAGATTCCATCTTGATCCATATCTGAAAGAAGTTATTCAGGAAAGAAAAGAGAGAAAAGAATGGGCAAAGAAATAATCATGTCATTGAAATGATGCAGCTGTCCCGAAAGTACTTCTATGAAGGTGGCAAAACACTAAAATGAGGGCGGCTGCTGTGGCTCAGCAGGCAGAGCTCCGACCTGCCGTGCTGGAGGTCTGGAGTTCGATCCCTGGTGCCTCCTGCCCATAAGCAAATTAAAAAAAAACACTAAAATATATAATTTAAAGACCATTTGGGCTAAACTGTATTCTTTAAACAAATATAACTTGTAATCATTGTTGGTATTTTTGAATTCTAAACCTTATAAAATCTTAACTACTGAAAAAAGAAGAAAAAAAAACCTTATGAAGACCTGCCCTTGCCAACATGGCAGCACTCAGCTGGGACATGTTTATTTTCCTAGACTATTCCCCAGGGCAGGGGTCTGGGCTTTAGGCAGATAATGTTTGGAAACCTATTTGAAGAAGATTATTCCAGTATGTCAAATAGACAATATGGAAAAGGGAAGAAATTGAAAGCTTTGGAGCCGCCTGCTCCTGGAGAATTCACCAATTTCAGTGGAATCCGAAATCAGGATGGAACCTGTTGTCTCAATTCTCTTCTTCAGATTCTTCATTTCACACCTGAATTCAGAAAAAAAAAAGCTTTATTTTTCTCTTGGTCCTGAAGAGCTTGGTTCTTTGGAGTTTAAGGAAAAAAACATATGTAAAGGTTTTAATTGTACAGCTGCAGCAGTTGTTTGCTCAGCTCCTGCTCTTAGGTCGGGAAGCTGCATCCACCTCAGACCTCACTGACAGTTTTGGGTGGACCAGCAATGAGGAAATGAGACAATGTGATGTGCAATAAGTGAATCAAATTCTCTCCAGTGCTTTGGAAACTTCTTTAGTTGGGACCTCTGACCATGGCCTGTATCATGGAACCATATTAACCAGATTATTTGTAAAGAATATGGGAACATCGGTGAAAAGCAGATGAATATGCAGGAGTATTTTAGCAATAAGTTATATCACAAATTGCAATCCATGTATTAAATCTATAGCCAATAAAACCACAAGAGGATTAAAGTATGTATAACTAGTGATACTTTTATTTTTTTTTACTCTCCCTCCATTTATCATCAGTTTATAGTTCAGAATTTTTCATGTAAATGAAAAGAAGCACATATCTCAAATCTGAACTTTGATCTTTTCTTCAGTACTCCAATGTTTGGAAAATAAGATGGGGGGGGATGTACAGACAAAAGAATAGTCTCATGAGAGAAACCAATATGATCATGGTTGGATGGTTAGAACATTGTAAAGAAAATTAATTAGATAAATAGCTAAACTAGAGAATACTGAGGAATGTTTAAAATGACAAACATTTACAATTAAATATTGGATTTAGTTTATTAATGTACTTCAGAAATTTCATTTGTATGTGTATGCTTATGCAAGCTATTATAATCCTATTTTAACCAGTATAATTTCCAATTCTTTGTAATGATACAGATTACCCATTTGACCTAATTGGAATTAGAAATTGGAAATTTGCTCATGTAAATATAACAATCTCTGCACTACAAATCTTATACAGCAGATGTGGTCATTACCGAGCAGCCATTGTTTAATACAAATCTTCTTGTTTTATTGCAGGAGTTATAAAAAGTTTCTGTATTCAACTGCATGAATAAAACATTAACTAAATGCCATTGTCTGAAAAAAAACTTATGAAAATGAAATGTTAGTAAAATAAGCAAGAAAATTGTGCATCAAAAACAGCAGACTAAATGATTGATAGGAATGTCATAATTGGAATAGATTTTCCAACAAAGACAGCCTGTTTGAGGAAATATTTTAATTTTTTGTGGGTCAGAATTTTTTCATTATGTAGGAAAATATAGTCTGCAATGAATAGATTGAAAGTGGCTGCTATATCTCACAATTATTAGAAATGCTTCTTGTCACATAACACAGGCATTTGTAGGAATTTCCTTCTTCCTCCACTGACTACAATATTAACACATTTCACCAAGGCAATATTCCAAAGGAGAGTTAGTCTTAAGAACAGCATCTTAGAACATTAAGAAACTGATCAAAGGTGTTGAAAGCAAGCTATTAAAGGGTTAAATGGGTCACATCGAAAGATATGATTTGAAAATAAAGAATTTTTAAGTCAGTTAAAATAAAAAGGCACAATACAATAGCTTCCCCCATTTTTAAAAGAACAGTTTATTCAAGAGACAATGCTGAAGGACTTAGGGAAGATGGTGGAGTGGAGTGGAGGAAATAACCCCATAAGATAAACAAATGCCCCAAACACAAGAGAAAATCACAAAGCATGTGAAGATCTGAGCAGAAATGGCCCAGCCAAATGACCACATCAAAAATGCAGAGGGGACACATAATATGGAACAACTACTCAAGGAAATTTATAAAGAAATAAAGGATTTCAGGAGGACTCTAGAAGAGAATAAAGAAGAATTCAAAAGATTTAAAAGAAAAATGGCAAATCTCACAGAAATGAAAGATATAGTAGACCAAATTAGAAATACACTAGAGACATATGATAGCAGATTCAAAGAAGCAGAGGAAAAATAAATGAGCTAGAAGATCGAACAATTGAACTAGAGTGCACAAAAGAACAAATGGCAACAAAGGTGGAAAAAATGGAACTGGATCATAGAGAAATGATAGACAACAAGTGTCACACAAATAAAAGAATCACTGGTGTCCCTGGAAGAGAAGAGTAAAGGTCTGGGAAAGTTAGTTGAAGATATAATCAGAGAAAATTTCCCAACCCTTATAAAAGACATAAATACACAAATTGAAGAGGCTCAATGAATTCCAAATAGAATAAATCCAAATAGGCCTACTCTAAGACACATATTAATCAAACAGAATGTCCTGCAAGCATGAGAAAAGCAATCTACTATATACAAGGGAAAACACATAAGGCTGACTTCAGACTACTCATCAGGCACCATGGAAGCAAGAAGGCAGTGGCATGATATATTTAAGATCGTGAATGGAAAAGACTTTCAGCTAAGAACTCTTTATCCAGCCAAATTATACTTCAAAATCAAGGGAGAGGTTAAAATATGCAAAGACAAACAAAGCTTGAGAGAATTAGTCAACAAGAGACCTGTCCCACAAGAAATACTAAAGGGAGTATTTCTTTAGTATTCCTTTAGTATTTCTAAAAGGGAAAAAAAAAAGGCAGGAGAAGGAGATTTGAAGGAGGGCACAAAATTGAAGAATAAGAGTAATGGCAATTTAAAAGATAAAAAGAGAGCGAAGGAAAAGAATATAGAGATCTGACAAATAAAAACTAAGGGATGAGGAGGTAGAGTCAAGAACTGCTTTTAGAGTAATTACTTTGAATGTTAACAGACTAAATCCACCAATTAAAAGATACAGACTGACAGAATGGATTAAAATATAATCCATCTATATGTTGTTTACAGGAGACACATCTTAGACTCAAGGACACAATTAGATTGAAAGTGAAAGGATGGAGAAAGATTGTACAAGCTGTAACCAAAAGAAAGCAGAAATAGCTATACTAATATCAAACAAAATAGACTTTAAATGTAAAGAAGTCATAAGACAAAGAAAGACAATACATTTTAATAAAAGGGACAATTTACCACAACAGGATAGCAATCATAAATGTTTACGCTCCCAATCAAGGAGCTCCAAAGTACATGAGGCAAATATTGACAAAACTGAATGGACCTATAGATGTTTCAACAGTAATAGTGGAAGACTTCAATATACCACTCTTCACTATAGATAGAACACCCAGATAGAAGATCAAAAAGGAAATAGAAAACCTAAACAATGAGATAAATGAATTAGATCTACATATATAGATCATTACACCCCAAAACACCAGGATATATATTCTTCTCTAACACACATGGAATGTTTTCCAGGATAAATCATATGCAGGGACACAGACTGAGTCTTTATACATTTAATAAGATTGAAATTATTCAAAGTACTTTCTCTGACCACAGCAGAATGAAGCTAGAAATTGCAAATCAACAAAGAACCAGAGCTTTCAAAAATAAATGGAGATTACACAACCCACTCTTAAATAGTCAGTATGCAAGGGTGGTTCAGTGGTAGAATTCTCACCTGCCATGCGGGAGACCTGGGTTCAATTCCTGGCCCATGCACTTCCCAAAACAAACAAACACACAAACAAACAAAGAAAAAACAAACAAAACAGTCCACAAATGGTGCTGAAATAGTGGGATACTTACATGGAAAAAGTAATCCCCGCCATACAACACACAAAAGTAATAATAATAATCAGTGGGCCAGGGAAGAAATTGCCAGTAAATATCTGGAGATGAATGGTAATGAGAATACAATATACCAGAACTTATGGGGTGTGGCAAAGGCAGTACTGAGAGGGAAATTTACTGAATTAAATGCCTATATTGGAAAAAAAAAACAATAATGAGTAAAACTTGAGGACTTAACTGCCCTCCATGCCCACATGGAGAATTTAGAGAAAGAACAACAAAATAACCACAAAACAAATAAAACAAGAGAAATAACAAAATATAAAGCAGAAATTTTAAAAACTGGACAACAATAAAAAGAATCAACAAAACCAAAATTTGGTTCTTTGAGAAAATCAATAAAAATTGATGGACCCCTAGCTAGGCTAAAAAAGAAAAGAAAGAGAGAGGACAAAAATAAACAAAATTAGAAATGAGAGGGGGTCATTACCACAGATCCTGAAGAAATTTTAAAAGTCATAGTAGAATATTATGAATAACTATATGCCAACAAAATAGACAAGTTAGATGAAATGAACAAATTCCTAGAAATACACAAAGTACCTATACTAACTCAAGAAGAAAAATAAGATCTCAATAAACCAATTACAAGTAAAGAGATTCAGTTAGTCATCAAAAATCTTCCCACAAAGAAAACCCCAAGACCAGACAGCTTCACAGGGGAACTTTATTAAACATTCCAAAGAAACTAAAACAAATTCTGCTCAAACTCTTCCCAAAATTTGAGGAAAAAGGAATTCTACCTAATTCATTTTATGATGCTAACATCACTCTAATATGAAAACCAAATAAAGACACTAAAAAAGGAAAATTATAGACCAACCTCCCTAATGAACGTGATGCAAAAATTCTTAACAAAATACTAACAAATAGAATCCAATGACACTTTAAAATAATTATTCATCATGACAAAGTGAGGATTATATGAGGAATGCAAGGATGGTTCAGCATAAGAAAAACAGTCAATGTAATACAGCTCATTAACAAATCAAAAGGGAAAAACCACATGATCATATTGATTGATGCTGAAAAAACATTTGGCAAAATCCAGCATCCTACCCTGATAAAAACACATCACAAGGTAGGAATCTAAGGAAACTTTCTCAATATCATAAAGGGCATATTTTAAAAACCCATAGCCACCATAATACTTAATGGTGAGAGACTGAAAGCTTTCCCCCTAAGACCAGGAATAAAACAAGGATGCCCATTGTCTCTACTATTATTCAACATTGTACTAGAAGTCCTAGCTGGAGCAATTAGACAGGAGAAAGAAATAAAAGGCATCCAGATTGGAAAGAAGTGAACCTTTCATTGTTTGTAGATGACATGATTCTATACTTAGAACTCTGGGAAATCAAGTAGCAAAGCTACTTGAGCTAATATACAAATTCAACAAAGTGATGGGATACAAGATTAATGTACAAAAATAAGGAATGTTTCTAGACACAAGCAATGACCTAACTGAGGAAACAACTAAGGAAAAAACTCCACTCAAAATAGCAACCAAAAGAATCAAGTACCTAGGAATAAGCCTAATCAGGATGTCAAGGATTTGTATAAAGAAAATTACCCAAAAAATGCTAAAATAAATAAAAAGTGACCTGAATAGATGGAAAGACATTCCATGCTCATGGATAAGAAGGTCAAATGTTGAAAAATGTCAATTCTACCCAAATTGATCTACAAGTTCAATGCAATACCAATCAAAATCTGGACAACCTACTCAAAGTAGGACTTGGAAAACTGGACAACTTGGAACTTGGACTTGGAAAAGCTGGTTATCAAATTTATTTGAAGGGAAAGAAACACTGAATAACTAAAGATACTCTAAAAAAAAAAGAGCGAGGTGGGAGTACTATCATTTCCTGACTTTAATGCTTACTATAAAGCCACAGTGGTCAAAACAACACAGTACTGTTACAAAGATAGATGTATTGACCAATGGAATCAAACAGAGAGTGTGGAGATAGACCACCAAATCTGTGGACAATTGATCTTCAGAAAGTCTCCCAAATACACTGATCTGGGACAGAATAGTCTTTTCAATAAATGGGCATGGGAGAATTGGATATCAATAGCCAAAAAAATGAAAGAAAACCCTTACCTTACCTTACACCCTGTATAAAAATTAATTCAAAATGGATTAAAGACCTAAATATAAGATCTAGTACCACAAAACTTCTAAGAGAAAATGCAGGAAGACATATTTAAGATCTGGTAATAGGAGATAGTTTCTTAAACTTTACACCTAAAGCACAAAGCAGCAAAAGAAAAAATAAACAAGTGGGAACTCCTTAAGATCAAGAGCTTCTCTGCCTCACAGGACTTTGTAAAAGAGGTGAGAGTGCAGCCAACTCAATGGGAAAAAATATTTGGAAACCACATATTGGATAAAGGCTTGTTATCCTGTGTGCATAAAGAATTATACAGCTCAACAACAAAAGAACAAACAATTCAATTATAAAAGGGGCAGACGATATGAATGGACACTTTTCTGAAGAGCAAATACAGATGGCTAAGAAGCACATGAAGAGATGCTCATTATCATTAGCTATAAGGGAAATGCAAATCAAGACAACAATGAAATATCACCTCACACATATAAGAATGGCTGTTATTAAACAAACAGGAAACCACAAATGTTACAGAGAATGTAGAGAATGTATAATGGTGCAGCCACCATGGAAGACAGTTTGCCGATTCATCAGAAAACTAAATACTGAGTTGCTTTATAATCCAGCAATACTAGTACTCAGTATATACCCAGAAGAGCTGAAGGCAGTGACAGGAACAGGCACTTGCACAGTAATGTTCATAGTGACAGTATTCACAATTGCCAAGAGATGGAAACAATCCAGGTGCCCATCAATAGATGACTAAATAAACAAAATGTAGTCTATACCTATGATGCAATATTATGCAGTAGTAAGAGGAAATAAAGTCCTGAACCATATGACAACATTGATGAACCTTGAGGACATAATGCTGAGTGAAATCAACCAGACACAAAAGGATAGATACTGTATGATTTTGCTATGATGACTCTGGTGAAGGTAACTCAGAGTTTACACAGTAGAATATAGCAGACCTAGAGGTATACAGAAGCTAGAGATGGAGGAAGGGCTACCAAAGAGGCTGAACTCATATGCAAAGGAATGAATAGAAGTGATGGTAACTAATTAGTGGGTTTATAAGTAACATGGCCATATTGAAGGTGAATATGATAGAAAGGAAATGTATAGTGCCGTGTATCCCACTGATTAAATCTACAAATATAAATAAGTTCTTGCGTGAACTATTTCAACGGTTCAATAGTGGATAAAGAGTCAATAGTAGATGGATATGGGGGAAAACTAAAAATGCATGCTGTGGCTAATAGTTAACAGGAAGTCATCAATCATACCACAGCACCACCAGGGGGAACCAATTGGAGGGGAGGGATAAGTGAGAAGGGGTAGTTTTGATTTGATACGGATGACATTGTGTTTGCCAGTTCTTTGTCATTATGGACCAACTAAAACTGTCTAAAATTGAGAGTGCTGCTGATTGTACAACCAAGTGAGGATACTGTAAGGAACAGTTTGTTTATTCTGGACATTATCCATGATGTCCAATAGATGGAGGAATCAAAGGATGCAATGTCCGAAAATCACAATGGTGAATGGTGATACATTTATATGATGG
Source organism: Myrmecophaga tridactyla (assembly GCA_004026745.1). NCBI lineage: Eukaryota > Metazoa > Chordata > Mammalia > Pilosa > Myrmecophagidae > Myrmecophaga > Myrmecophaga tridactyla. Next base: position 9,124 of record PVIY010042594.1, on the reverse strand, counting down.
AATGTGGTGTAGCTACAAAAAGGAAAGATGTCAAGAGGTAAGGAGTGAACAGAGTAAACTTGGGGACAATGTGTTGTGCAAAATAAGCCAGAAACAAAAGAACAAATATCCTAAGGTGTCGCTCAGAAAATGCCTATAAGAAAATGGGAGCCTAAACTGTAAGCCCTTTTAGCAGCCACACTTAGCCTGAAGCTGTAAATGTACTTCTAGATTCTGAGACATGAGCTATATGTGGATCCCGTTGGTATTTCCCTGGAACTTTGAGTAGCTCTGTGACACCTAAGACCCAGAAATGGAGGGCTGGAGCCCTGAAAGTCAGCACCGCTACATGTGATAATAAAGTAGCTGAAAAAGAGATCAGGTCTCAACTAGAGTTTAAAACGAAGCCAGTCTGGCTTGGGTCTAAGGTAACTTAGAATTCAGGGTAAAAGATGATAATGTATATGCTCTAGACCTTCAGTTACTCCATGAGACCAAAGGTAGAGAGGTTTATTATGTCTAGAACCTAAATTTTCTGTAACACACAATCTAAATCAACCTCTATGGATAGTTCATTTAAACAACTCAAACTCCTGGAGTCCAGAACAGGAATGAGGCCTTGTAATTATTCATAGCTTAATATAATACCAAGATATTATACCAAAATATAAACTGACTATGGGGGACTGATAATTAAAAAGTATGGTAGAGGGCAGGCCATGGTGGCTCAGCAGGCAGAGTTCTTACCTGCCATGCTAGAGACCTGGGTTCGATTCCTGGTGTCTGCCCATGCTTAAAAAAAAAAAAAGGAATTGGTAGAGTCTCTTGAGGATCTGAAATTGGAGGTGGGGTGGGAACTCCCATCTGAGAAATCCCAGGTACCCTCTCAACCACTGGGGACTCCCAAGAAAATAGCCAAGTCCTGGATTTTGAACTTGCTCTTATGAAACTTATTTACTGTAGGAGAATAAGTAAGACTACTCATACAGAGACTTAAGAGTGGCTCCCAGGAAGTCTCCTTGTTGCTTAAATGTGGTCTCTCTCTCTCTCTAAGCCCAACTCTGCAAGGAAAATCATTGCCCTCCCTGTGACATGGCCCTGACAACAAGGGGTGTGGCTCCCAGGGATGGGTGTGGCCCTGGCACTTTGGGATCGACAACAACTTCCTGACTGAAAGGGGAAAAAGAGGCGCAATAAAATAAGGCATCAGTGGCCAAGAGAGAGCAAATGGAGTCAAGAGGCTATTCTGGAGGCTACTCTTATGTAAGCTTCAGTTAGATGGTGCTAATTGCCATGGTTTACTAAACCCAAATCAAGATCACTCCTGTTGACTCTTAAGCACACCTAGGGCTTGAACTGAGACTCTATAAAAGTTTCGTGCACTTGGTTTGCCTTCCTGGGACAAATAATTCCCAGAGGGTTCCTCAGTCAGATAAATCCTGGAACTCAGAGGGACAGGTCTCTCCAATTCTATCAATTAATTATATCCCCCATCCTTTAGTATGGACACCCCTTCTCAACATGAAAAAGTCAGGATGGGCATTGCCCAAAAATCCCTATAGATAGGGAAAAGGATTAGGTACAACAGAGAAAATGGGATTTAGCAAACAAGTATGCCTGCTGAATCACTATATTAATATTCCTTCTAGCCTCCAGTATTTTGGAGCAGCTAGAAGGAAAAATCTGAGATGGTGGAATGGTAGCCCATGTAAAACTCTGGGATCTGTTCTGTAACTACTTGTTGAAGTGTGCTTTAAAAATTTTTGCTTTGTATATATAATATACTTTACAATAAAAATTTTTAAAAAGGAGAAATATTAAGTATTCATGCAACCTTTAAAATATCTTTATTCGGCATTGCTGAAGTCAACTTAAGGATTTTGTCACTTAACATAAGGGCAATGGAAAGGCATTAGGAATTTTAGGAATATGTTTATAACTGCACAAGATTATTCTTCTGAACAGTATGAAAAATTGGTTGCAGTAGAGCAGGATTGGGTGATGAGAGATTAGGAAAGCGGGCTTTGCAATAATCCAAGTATGAGATATCAACGTCTTCGTGATAATGTTTTTTAAAAACAGCAGATGGCCTAGAAGACTCAGAAGATAAAATGAAGAATTATTTCTTCATAGTCAGTGATGAGAATAAAGAAGAAGTCAGAGGAGAAGCGAGATGAAAGAAGAAAAATAAATCCTTATCAGCCAAGTCAAGAGTATGGCCATCATAACTAAACCAGTTAGCAAAGGGGTATATGCTATTTGACAAAGTTAACCATTAGTTCAATAAACTGCCTTTATTGAAAACGGATCACAGCTAGCAGGCAAAATAACACTTGTTAGCCATCTTCAGCACAAGTAGATCTGAAATAACTTTTCTACTATTAAATTACTATGGATGGGGTAAGATTTTAAGGCATCTGGGAGAGAGGTGTTTAATTAATAATTAAGTTACTGGTGAAGGCAGCATCTTTAGCTGTCAATACTTGCCCAAATGAAAAATTACGTGTGAAGAACAAGACAGAGGACTAAGGTGATTTTGATGCTAAACTCGATCTCTTCTGAACATAGATAATGTTTTGAAATAAGTGGTCAATCCACTGCACACTGTTTATACTACCATCTAGTAATCTCCTGCAGTAGAGGTGTCACTATCTCCCACACTCTGTGACCTCTAACACGGTGGGGTGGTCAGATGTAGCTGTCAAAATGAAGCTGAATGTCAGTAAAGGGCTCAGCGAAGGTGTGAAAAACTTGCAGCTTGCTATCAGACATATGGTCATCACAAATACAAAATTATATTGGACTATCATACTATCCTCACTGATGCATTTATAAATGAAGTAATGGTAGAAAAGACTGTGAATTAAGAAACCTGATAGATTTGAAAGATGATTTGATTTTCAAGAGCAGGGCCAGTGATTATCTGGATTACCATGTTTATTTTCTTCTTAGCAGGGTAATACTATTTTCCCTTCGTAAGCATATGGCAAATTTAGCACTAGTGAAATTTTTGCTGATTAAAACTTTGTATTTAAATTCTTGGCAGGCTTCATAAAACTATAAAAAGTGTTTTGATACTGAGAATACATGGAATCAGATAACACATGGTTTATTGGCATTCATACAACAAAAATGCATGGTCATCACTAAAATGTGCAGCAAAGGAGAGAAAGCAGTACAATGATATAAACTCAGCCCACTGTAATGTTATTGTATTGAAAGAGTGTGAAATGAATGACACCAAAATTGTTTTGAAAAGAGCTGTTCAATAAGATGACTTCTGTTATCGCATGCCCTCATATGTGTAAATATCTGAATGGAAACAAAGTCTTAGAAATTATTAGTCACGATTAATAATTAAAACCACAATCAGTTTTATTTTCTTTATCTATTAAATTGGGGAAAGCATCCAGAACATATAGAAAACTGTAAATCCTTATGGGGAGAAAAAAGCAAATAGCAATAGAGAAAAAAGGAAATATAAATGGCTAATTAACAAAGGATAAATAGGCCGAATCGTACTAATAATAAGACAAATCAAACTAAAACCATCTGATACAAGTTTTTCGTCAGAAATTGGGCTAGGTTTCTGTCACTTTCTGTGTGGCCATTAACAAGATACACCGCCTATCTAAGCTTTGCCCTCCTCACCTGTTAGAGAGGTATAATGTTACTTTACAGACCTCAAGGGACACTGACCATAAAGGGAAAGCATGAATGTAAAGCATTTAACACTTGGCCTGCCATAGAGTAATGTTTAATAAACCAGCCACAAGCATGAAGCTAGAGAGGATTAGGAGCTAAACATGGAGAATATTGAATGTCACCCATAGAGCAGCAAAGAGTTTATCCTATAGGGGGTGGGGAATCATGAAGAATGTTAATCAACGGATTACATAAGAAGTTATCAGTTTTGCAGATTCACCCTTACTTTGGCATGGAGGAAAGTCTAGAAGCAAGAGAGCAGTTAGGCTAAAAAAAGAAAAAGAAAAAAAGAAATGGGTACAGTTTTTAAAAACTGATAATATCAAGGTTTGGCTCTAGATTATACAAAAATAGAAACTCTCATGTACTACCCCTTTGGAAATCAATTGAACAGCATCTGTTAAAACTAAATACGTACATATCTTACTCCACAGCAATTGCATTTCTAAGTAACTACCCCAGATAAACCATTTTTTCTTAATTGAGACACTCAATGTTTGTGTATGTCTTTCTCAAAAAAATAAATTTTAAATTATTGCGATAAATGGAATAATTAATGCTTGGGAAAGGTTTTAGGAAATGTCCATCCAGAGAATCATATTACCTTGCTGATTACTGGTGCTTCCCAAGGTTTCAATAGAAAATGTAGAAAGCAAAGAATGCAACAAAGAAGTCTGATGATGCAGAAAACATAAAATAAAATGACAGAAGTACATCTAAATATATTTGGTATGACATTCCATTTATTGTGGCAAAACTCCCCTAGCAAAATATGAAAGTCTGAATGAAATTGGTTTGCACAAAAAAAGTCCAGCCATATAATATAGTATTTAAAGGAACACCAACATGAAAAGCTTCAAGAACTTAGAAGCACTGTAGAGTGCAGACAAAAGGAAAATCAGCACCACCACCCCCATTTACTTCCCTGCCACAGTCTACTTTTACTTCAAGATGAGCTTTGTTTATCTGCTTCTTGCATATGTAAGTGTGTGTGTGTGCTTTCTGTCTTAAATTTTGCACCAGAAAGGTTTTTTCAAAGATATTCAAATAAGTTTGTTGCAGCCTGGAGAGAATTAAGACACTAATTAGTTGGAAAAATGGATCCTCGCTACAAGAAGAAGAATAGTTATTTCATATGATGAATTTTCATTTGATTTTTCAAGAAAAGTAATAAATTGGTGTCATGGAAATGATCAGTGTTAATAGATTCTCATTTTTCATTATCTAGAAGAGAAAAACAATTTTTCTCAGTGTATATTAATTGTAGTTCTTTTAGCATAGCTATTATATCAAGAAAGCTTTCTTCTTTTTAAAATGGTTCTGGTAGCATCAGAGAAATGTGAAGTATTCAATAAGGAAAGGATGAATAAAATCAGAAAAGGTTATGTTTAATGACTAAATGTGGATTGTTCACATTATGGAGTGAACTGTGCCCCCTAAAAAGATATTTAAGTCCTAATCCCTACTACTATGAATGTGAACTTACTTGAAAATCGGTTCTTTGTTTATTAAGTTAAGATGAGGTCATACTGGATTCAAGTGAGTTCAAAGTCAATATGAACAGTTTCCTTATAAGAAGAGGGAAATTTGGACACAAGGGGAGACACACACACAGAGAGAGGGTCAGGTGAAGATGATGCAGAGATCGGAGTCATGCATCTACAAGCCAAGAAATGCCAAGGATGCCCAGCAAACACGAGAGGCTAAAGAGGCAAGGGAGGATTCTCCCAACCAACCTCAGAAGGAACACGACCCTGCCCACATCTTGATTTCCGACTTCCAGCCTCCAGGACTGGGAGAGAATAAATTTCTGTATTTTCAAGCCACCCAATTTATGGTACTTTGTTACAGGAGCCCTGGGAAACAGATACAAATGGGGACATCTCTGGGCAATTGAAGAGCAGGAAGGCATGTGGCATCCACAGTAGGGGACAGATGTGGGAGCCAGACCAGGAGAACAATTTGGATGGGACAACAAGGATAAATTGTGTCTGCCATGTGATGTGATCTAAGGTTTGGTTGTAGCTAGATGTCCCCACATTCACCTGATTTATTTCTGTGGTGGGCTGCTGGTATTTTCACATACTTTCAGCATTGAACTCTGTCTTTTCAGATCCATTCCATCACTACATTAAAACCATTCCCAGCTCTTCATTAAGCTTAAAATCCAGTCTACTTCTCACTTCTCCATCAATGGGGTTGAAACGTGAAAGCAAAGAGAGTGAAGGAAGAAGAGAGAATATATCTCAGAGAAAGTGTATTGCAACCTAATCTCATATTGTCTGCCTTCTTTTTTCTCCGTCTAGCTCTTCTCACTTCTTATTTATTTATTTATCTTTGGGTGCAATGGCATGATTTAATTATTTTGAGATGATAGAGGCCTATAAAACTAACCTGTCCTGCTTTTTAATTATTGCCACAGAGGCCCAACCTTCAAATGTTATTAACATATGTACAGTAGGTTTGGTATTTGTGGAAATTTACAGGAATTATCCTTCTAAGAACCATTTCCACAGCCAAAAGCTTCACTGAAGCAATTTTTAATTCTATGTGATTTGTTAACTGTTTCCCCCAACACAGACCACCAAAAAACCCCATGGATCAAGCAAAGCCACATTTATTAGGTTTATTGCAATAAGAGAAATGACTACCTTGACAGGATTAGTAATATCTCAGAAAAGGAAAGTTAGAGGAAGAAATGTATAGGTTTTCATGTCTGAATGTGAGTGGTTTACAGTGGGGATTTCAAAACAGGGAACTCATTGAGACTGGGTGAAGATGAAAACATGAAATCTTAGCATTGGTGGAAAGAGCAAGGGGTAGGTCTTACAGCAAGTCTGGATAAGTCAATTCTTATCTAATAAGCAAACTGTTTGCTAGGTGAGCAGGCTGTTGCCCTAACAGGAAAGTCATTTGCCCAGATACATTCCCTTGCAAAAATTTCCCAAAGAAAATAGGAAATTGAGTTTCAGTCTTATACTCCTGGGCGGGAACTTCCAGTAGCAAATGTAAAGTTACGTTGACAAAGGAGATTGATCTTAGTTTTGCCTTCATATGCATTTGGGTAGAAGGTATGTCTCAACAGGCTAATGACATCAACGAAACACTGGTGCCGTCGGTAGCTTCACCGTTTATGTGTGTGTATTGCAGCGGGAGAACTGTTACAGAAATGACTCCTCTGAAGTCTCTTTCTACTAAAATGCTAGGAGAAACTTAACATGTGAAATAACAAAAAAGACCATAATAATGAACAAATGACTTGAAGAGAGGTATTTTTTCTCAACCTTATATTGGCCTTTATTTCAACAAAAGCAGGAAGAATCTCTAAAATGCCTACCCTATTTATTCATCAGACATTTATTAAGCTTCTGTAATATGGAGGCTCTGAGCTGGGACTTTTGACTCCATTTATTCCCCTTTGACATTTTTCCAGTTCGTCCCTCCATGAAGCATAAAGGCAGATGCTGGACCACTGTCCACAGTGCCTTGCGATTGATTATGCTCAGCCACCCAGAAGATGCTATGGGAGAAGAACTTGTGAGAACTCACCCGTCTTGTGTCACCCACTTGTTCCTCCCGAGCATCTATGGGAATTGAATACCAATAGAAAACATGCTCCACCTTCTTAGACATTTTCTCAATATCCACGCAAATGTTTTTTAAAGGCAGTCATAAACTAGAATCCAGCTTACCAGCAGCCACAGTGGGGATGGGGAGTGGGGAATGAATGCTTCATTGAGTTTCTGCTTGGGATGACGGAATATTTGTTAACGAATGGTGGTCACGGTAATGCTATATTGTTCATGTAATTAACACCACTGAATTGTATATTTGAACGTGGTAAAAATGGGAAATTTGGGGTTGTATATATGTTACCAGAATAAAAATTTTTAAATTTTTAAAAAGCATAGAACTATTTTTTTTTAAAAGCTGTCAAAATGTTGCATTTATACAAATGGACATTATAAGTCCAAGAAATAAGTGTGACTGGATAACTAAACTATCAATAAACCTTAACTCATAAATACATAGTTGTGATGGTCTTAATGAAGCTTAGAGCAATATAATCTTGCAAACCCAATCCATTCTCTTTGTAGGTGATCTTAGAGAGCAGAACCTTCTTTATGAATCTTTTTACATTTCAAAATGCCTCTTCCATTCTTACCCTGTTTGAACTGTCCTTGGTGTATACTATTTATTAATTTGTAAGGGAAATTAAATTCATATCGCAATTCTATTAATAAACATGGTTTTGTATTTACTACCTTTGTGAGCGAAAGAAATAAAGTTAAGACAGACAGAATCTTGCTGATTCATACTAACAAAACTTTTTCTAGAAGTTTTATTATTTTCTAGAGGGCTCATCACAAAATGCTATATTCTTTAAAAAAAAGAGCTTAACTCAGAAATTTGAAGGCATTTATTTCAATTCTGAACCCCTCCGTGTTAGCCAGGGAAACTAAAGTCAATCATACTGATAGGTAGATTTGTCTACTCATTTTCAGCTGTGGTGGTAATCTCAAAAAAACTTATTTTTAATTGATTATTTCCAGAAGACATTAATTTATTTAGCAACGAATGAGAGCAGCAAGAATATAGCTGAAGTCCTGTCCTTAATGAATGCCATAACATCTTACATACTGGCACAATCAGTAAGAAAAGTCCAGGCTATTTAGGTTACTTGGGAATCAGACATAAATACCCACTAAGATGCTAAAGCAATGGAAATCTCTAGTCAATGAAAATGTCCCATTAACACCCAGAATGGGAAATGCACACAATAAAAGCAGAAGTTTAAGTCCTCTAATATGGAAGAAAATATGAAATAGTCGTTATGTTTTATCCTAAAAGTTTACCCTCTGCTTCTTTAAAGAGCACATGGAAAACATCATTATTTTTAGAGATGAAAAACCGCAGAAATATATTGAGATAAGATGTTTATTTACAATAAATTTTAAAGGAAGGATATTTATTTCCACCTAGTATAGTGGAAAATATCTAGCATAACAGACAATGTTCTCAATAATAGCTTTGTAAAAAACATGAAAACGTTTTATTTTAAACATAACAACATACAAACATGAACATTCTTACCATATGATCATTCCATCCTTGGTATATAATCAATAATTCACAATATCATCACATAGTTGTATATTCATCATCATGATCATTTCTTAGAACATTTGCATCAATTCAAAAATGAAAAGAAAGAAGAAAAAATATATACGTTTTTAAAGCATATGTTTCTTGATGTCTCTCTGCCGTTTACTTGCTTTTCTTTATCTTGACTGAAGTTTGTCAATTTGACTTAATGTCAGCTTGTGTGGTAGCTTGGAGCTGTCATGTACCCCAGAAATGACCATGTTCTTTTTTTTTTTTTTTAAACTTTTTATTAATTAAAAAACTTAACAAAAGAACATTAATATATCATTCCATT
>PVIY010042593.1:0-13631 GCA_004026745.1 Myrmecophaga tridactyla | reverse complement strand
TTCTAGAACAGCGCCCTTGGTGATTCCGGGACAGATTGGAGCCAGCGTTCAAACTTCAAGACGGGCTCATGGGGGGAAGGGAGGCCTGTCCCCCCGGGCTAAGGCTGGGGAGGGGGCGCAGGCAGAGGGGAGTGGGCAGGGCTGGGGACGGGGCCGCGGGCCGGCCAGGGGCCTCCACATTGGCCAGCTGATGAGGCCCCGTCAGTGGGAGCCACTGAGGGCTCTTGAGTGAAGGAGTGACCTAGGAAACAAACATTTGGTGAAATCAGAATGGGAAGACGCCCGTCGGGACGAGGGGGAGTGGGGTGGCTGGAGGGAGCACGAGGGCCTCTGGAGCCCCTGCGGGGTCCTTGCCCAACACTGGGGACTCGAGGAGTGGCAGCGTGTGCTAACAAATGATAGTGTTTGCTGGTCGCCCCAAATGGGTGGGTCTGTAGAGAAGGAGGGAGCCTGTGCGAGACCCCAGGGCTCAGAATCAGGGGACAGCGGAACAGCAGATGTCAGGGACTCCTGTGGACACTGGCCTAGAAACCTCCCCATCTGGGCAGAGGGCAGCTGCCCCAGGCTGGGAGGTGGGTCCCCGATGTCGGTGCTGCTTCTCGGCCCTGGATGGCAGTGGGGACAAGTGTTCAGCGCTCTGGAGACCAGCAGGACAGAGGCCCAAGGAGGGACTGAAGCCCGAGGAGACTTCCCTCCAGAAGAGCCCATTTGGAGGTCCCACCCTCTTCCTTGGCTGAACCCCGAAATCTGATCCCGCACATGCTGAGGGATACCTCACCCGCATCCCCCGCCCCCTTTCCCCTGGCTCCAAACTCTAATCCACCAGCTTCCTGGGGTTGAGTTTCTGCAGCAAATTCCCTGGACCCGAGGCACAGGCTCTGCTCTTGTCATGGGGGCAGTGATCGCAGGGCCTCTTGCCCCAGGGCCCACCTCCCCCAGCCTGCAAGCCCCCCACAAGCCCTTGGACGATCTGAGCCTAAGACACCCCATTGCAGTGCTCATGGGGGAGCCCCTCGGGGTCCTGAGGAGTCAGGAAGCTCAGGGTCGGCCCATTACCCAGCCCAGGGAGGGTGGGCTCCCCCTCCAGCTGCAGAAGTGGAGGCGAGCCCCCCACCTCCCCATTGCTGGGGCAGGGCCTGGAGTGTGTCCACTTGTCACCTGACGGCAGCCCCTGCCTTTTTTGGGCCCTTTGATAAACATCAAAACGTCAGCGTCCGCCCCAGAGCTCACGTCCCTGGAGCCCCCCCCACTGCCAGGACTCACTCATGTGCCCCCCAACCCCGGCTGCACCTTGTGAAAAAGAAACAACAACTCTGGCTTTCACAGTTGCTGCTCTGTAAGTGCAGCAGTACATAGCACCCCAATGTGCAGCAGGGAGGGGCTGGGATGGCCCAAGTCTGCTCTACTTGAGGTGGGGTGCCCTAGCTGGGCCCAAAGGAAAAACCAGGGGTGGACAGGTCTGACCCCCGAGTCACCGCCAACTGAGCCCTCATAGTGGCAAAAGGCTCCACGAGAAAGGGGTGTGGGCCTGGGGCTGGGAGGGGCCCCCTAATGGGTCTGGCTGCCCTCCCTGCTCCACTTTACACCCACTGCGCTGGCAAAAATACAAAAGTCTGGTGTTGTGGGTGAGGACAGAAAATGGACACTCATGGGTTACATCAGCAGGACAGTGATCTGGGCAGCCGGGTTGTTGGAACAGGCCAGCCCCCCAAAAAATGCCAACTATGGCTTCCCCAGAGGGGGCCCCCTCCAGGGTCAGGCCAGGGCACAGGTACCACTTGGTTTTTGTGTGCGTGCATGTGTGAGTACACACGTGAGTGTGTCTGTATGTGCATGAATGTGTGCATGTGTCTGTATGTGTGTGCATGTGCATGTCTGTTGCATGCATGAGTGTGTTTACACGTGTGAGTGCATGCATATACACGTGGGTTTACATACTGGAATACCTGTGTGTGCCTGTGCGTGCATGAGTGTGTGCACATGTGTGAGTGCATGCATATACACAGGGGTTTACATACTTGAATATCTGTGTGTGTGCATGAGTGTGTACATATGTGTGAGTGCATGCATGTGTACATGAGTGCACATACTAGAGTGCCTGTGTGCGTGTGCACATATCTACGTGTGTATTTGTGTGTGTACATGGGAGCACATACTAGAGTCCCTGTGTGTGCCTGTGCGTGCATGTGCTTGTGTGTGCATATGTGTGAGTGCATGCAATGTACATGGGTGCACATATTAGAGTTCCTGTGTGTGTCTGTGTGTACACGTGCCAGTGTGTGCATTACGTACACGCCTGCAGGTGTGCCTACGTGTGTGCGTGGAAAGGAGAGTCTGTGCTTGTACAATTAAAATGAAAAGCAATGCTCCAAAGAGCCCTCTGGGAGTGTGCGGCCGTGTGTGGGGACAGTGCCTGTGGAGGGGTGGGCAGTGCAGCCTTTGGGGCCACCTCAGCCACCGTGGGCACCTTTTGGAGGGCCCCTGGCCCAGCAGGAGTGGGTGGTTGGAGGGGTCTGGAGCTGGTGGGGGTGGGGAAGCTGCCCTTACTGCAGCCTCTAGGCCCAGGCTGGGGGCTGGCTGCAGGGCTCCCCAGCCCATTCAATGCATCGTGGCTGGGGCCTCGGGAAGGGAAGTGCTGGGCCAGGGGGGCCTGGCTTTGTGGCCACCCACCCCGTCCGGCCCCTCTGAGCTCCTCGCTCCGTCTGTCCATTCGGCAGACATGGAGGCCCCTGCTCGAGGTGCCGGGGAAGCAAAGGGGGGCACAGCCACAGGCGGAGCCGCCCCACCACGGAGGAGGCAGACTTCCTCGGACAGTGCCAGCTGCGGGATGTGCTCGGGTGGGTGGACGGGGCCACTCGGAAGGAGGGGCTGCCTTCTCTGGGCACCGGGGCGTGGGGCCGAGGAGACCACCTGAGTGGAGGTCCGCGGGGGCAGAGCGGTCTCTGAACTCGGCCCCCGTCCCATCTCCACGCCTTGGCAGGGACCGTGCCTCCTCCTGGGAGTCCTACCAGGTGTCTGCTCGGCACGGACCCCGCCGCCCCTGCCCCGCGCCGCCACTTTGCAGCCTCTGGCTCCGCTGGACGCACCTCGTCCCCTGGGCTGGAGCACAGGCGGTACGGGGGCCGGAGCCCCTGCTCTAGGTGCAGCCCAGACACGGCACCCCACGCACATGGAAAGAGGACTCGGAGGCGCCGAGGCTCGGAAATCCAGGGAACTTTCACGCCCATGGACTCCTCTTGCAGAAGCCCTGGGGCTGGGGGCAGCGGGCACCCATCCTGCTCTCCGGCTTGGCTGACCACCGGCCTCTCCCCGCTGGGCTTTCGCCCCCAGGGCCCCCAATGGTGATGCAAGGCTGAGGGCAGGGTGTGTGGGGTCTCCTCTGGGCAGACCCCCTCCAGGGGGGGCCAGTGGCCAGGTCTGTGCCCCCTCCCCAAACAAGGAACCTCTTCGGGGCTGGGACCGTTTCGCCGGCTGGCTGCACAGGTGGGTGAGGGCAGGCCAGCTCCACTGACCCCCGCCCGGGAAGCCGCTGGGGGCTGGGACCCCTGCTGTGGGACCAGCAGAAGGTGGGGGCACCGAGCCGCTGCAGTTCCCCAGGAAAGCCTGGGCTTCCCCGGTCAGCCGAGCGGCCCTGGCCCAGGTGGGCGCCCAGCCCTCGGCGGGGGCAGCTGCTGAGGGGCGATGAGCTTATTAAAAGCAGGCGGCGGATCGACGCGGGCCGGCTCGGGCCGAGAGCAATCACATGGCAAATAAGCCTTGTCCAAATGTCGCGGCGCAGCTGGGTCAGCTGGTGCAGCCGCCTGGAAATGTCAGCTGGGGGGAGGCGGGGGGCTCTGAGCCGCCAGGATTAGCCTCAGCTCCTGGAATGAGTGTGCCCCGTTGCTTCATCCCGGAACCCGGGGCCAGGGCCGCCCAGGTGCCGGGGGCTCTGCGGGCTGCGGGGTGGGCGGGCACAGGGGCATGGCAGGAGCAGGGCCGGACGTGGCGCCCGGGTGAGGGGGACGCATCTCGGATCCCGGCCGGAGCCCCTGGGGAACGAACAGGCAGTGGACCTCCGCCCAGGCTCCCCCTCAGTTTTCTCCCTGGGCCTCAGTTTCCCCACATGCACCTGCTCTCGCAGAGCGTGAAGCTGTGTTCAGGGAGAAAGTGGGGCTGTCAGGAAGGAAAGGCAGCGGCAGTGGGCACCGAGCGGGGCGAGCCGCGGACCCTGGGCTCCGGGCACGGCTGTGGCATGGCTGTCCCCGAGCAGCTTGCCCCCTCCCTGCACCCCAGGGTCTCCAGCTAGAGGCCGCCCCCGGTGTGACATGTCCCGCAGGTGGGTCCAGAGAAAACAGAGGGTCCTAGGACATTGCACCATCTCCTGGAACAACACTCGCGCCAGCGACTCAGCCGAGGGGTGGGACTTGCCCCCACCCCCATCCCCAGATGCCAGCGTGGGGCACAGCACAGTTCTCAGAGGGAACTCCTGCCGCGCCCTGCTCATCCCCGGAGGGAGGGCGTGGAGTGGAGGTCCGTGCTCTGGGAGGGGGTCTCTCGGCCCAAAGGCAGGTCCAGAAGGGCTGGGAAGCTCCACCTGGTTCCTGGGGTTTTCGGAAAAACATCTTCCCAGACCAAGCCCAGGTGTGGGGAAAGTGCGGGAAGCAGGGGCTGGCAGGGCCCCAGGGGTTGGGGGCGCTGGGTGGAGGGGTGTGAGCTAGACGCCCCGGGCAGGGGCGAGTGCAGGAGGGTCTCGGGGCCTGGCTGCGCCCCCCACAACCTCACCCTGCAACCCCTCAGACCTGCTCGTATGATGACACTCCAGTCATTCTGGAATCTTCCTGCCCTTGCTGTCTTCCTGCGAGGCTGGCTGCCTGTCCAGGGCCTGGGAGGGGTCTTGCGGGAGCGGCCAGGCCACTCAAGCACAGGCAGACTGACCCCCACCCCCACCCCAGGGCCCTGGCCGCTTCCCCCCCTGCTAATGCAGCCCCCCCTGGCGAGGGGGGGCCATGTGCATGTGCAGGGGCCTCTATCACTTGCCCTGGGGCTGGCGCATCCCGCCTGGGACAGGAAGGGGCTTTCCCGTGGTGGTGGGGGGGAAATGGGGCAGCCCCCGCCCTCAGGAGCCCTGGGCTGTCCGGCACAGAGCCGTGAGGCGCATCTGCTCTGGGCACAGGCAGGTGACAGGGACTCAGGCCTGTGGGGCAGGGTGGGGGGAGGCCCTGCAATTAGACGTGATTGCTGTCACAACCCAGCTGCCACCACCACTGAGTGACTAATGAGAACCGAGCGCCCCTCTCATTGCTTTTCACTGGGCCTATTTGTCAGAGGCCACGAGCCACAGAGGGGGGCGGGGATGGGGGCGGTGAGCGGAGGGCGAGCTGACAGACTGAATCACCGGCCCAGAGCGAGGCGGGGGGCCTGGGGAGGGGCCGCAGAGCAAAGGGCAGCTTGGCAGAGACCCGGGGCTGGAGGGGGCCTTGGCCTCCCCCTTGAGTAAAGGTCGAGGGGAGCAGGAGCCAGGGCTCTCCCCAGTTACGCCTTCACTATGGCTGGTCAGGTCTGCTGAGCCCCTGTGCGTATACTGATGTGTGCACACAGACACACGCACACACACATGCACACTCACACCCACACTCCTGAGCAAGCGTATACACCATGCATGCATAAGTCACACTCATGCACACTTGCACAAGTATGCACACCCATGTGTGCATACAGACACACATGCACATCTGTGTAAGTGTGCACAAGCATACATGCACAACACACATGCATACCCATGTGTGCATACAGGCATACACACCTGCAAACGTGTGCAAGCTGCACATGCATAAGACACACGTGTGTGCACACCAATGTGTGTATACAGACACACTTACATGCACAAGAACACTCACATGCACAAATGTGCACACCTATGCATGCACACACTCACACATGTACACCTGCACAAGTGTGCACACAGGGTTGTTCTTGACAACGTCAGCCACCCCGGCACCCTGGCCTTTCTGGCTGGGGGTGGGCTTCCAGGTGGTGCTGCACAAGCAAGTTTGGGGAGCTGCTCCAGCCCCTCTGCACCCTTGCACCTAACTGAGGCTGGGACCGTGCCCCTCAAAGGCATGGGAGTTAAGGAGACTCTGCAAAGAGCCCGGCACCAAGAGGGGCTCGTGTGTGAGACCCTCCCCACAATGCCCGCCCTCCCCAGGGTGGACTGTCAGGGCAGGCCCAGAGGACCCTCCTGCCTTCAAGACCTTCCATGGCTGGCCTCCAGCCCCCCTGCCCCTCGCTGCCTGGGTCTCCCCTGGGCCCTCCGGCCTCCTGCTTGCCCTCACCTGGAAGGAACAGCCTGACACCGTCCTCTGCCCTAGTGAAGGCCCAGGGGCCCAGGCCACCTCCTCCAGGGAGCCCTGGCAAGCTCTGCCTCCATGTGCGGCTCTGTGGATCTGCGTCCCTCACAGCGGGTCCTGCCCTCCCTTCCTTCTAGGCAAACGCTGAGGGTGCTCGTGACCAGGGACTCAGGGTTGGGTGGGGAGCAGTGGCCAGGGCCCAGATGGAATCAGTTGTCCTTGGCAGGGGCAGGATGGAGAAGGGACGTGTCTGGCAGATGGTAGTGCAGGCTCCCGGGAAGGGGCAGAGAGCAGCTCCAGGGGCCTGAAACTAACATGGGGCCCAAGGGTGCAAGGGGAGCCCCCACCCGGTGGTCTCTCTAGCAAGGCACATGGGCAGGCCCCAGACTCCCACAAAGGGCAGGTCCTCACGCACCTCCTACACACACACACACACAGGACAAGGGGCAGTGCGGTCCTCAACCGTTAGCTCTGGCAAGAAGGGAGCTCCGAGAGGGAGCCATCAGGGTGTACTGCCTGGAGGAAGCAGCAGCAACCTGAGGCCTGGTGAGGTCTGGTCAGGGGAAGGGTGCAGAGAGGTGGCAGGAGGGGGGACAGGCAGGAGTGGGAGGTGGTGCGAGGGGACATGTGGGGCCTCTGTTTGGAGGGCGGGTGTGGGGAGCAGGGAAGAGCCTGCCTGCCCCCTGCCTGCCCCCCGCCTGCCCCCAGACCCCCATACCTCGCCTCTCTCCTGACTTCCAGATGCCCAATTATGCCTGAGCACATCCGATCGACCCGGTGGGAGGCGGGTCCCAGGTCCAGCGCAACGATTCCTCGCACGCCCTCGCCCGCAGCTCCGCTCCATCTGATGGCCTCGTTAGGGCTAATTGCTCTGACATTTTAGCCATGGCAGGGACGGCAGATCTCTTTGTTTGTCAGGGCATTTGGGTTTTTCCTCTGGTTCGTGGGGAAGGACGGTGGATGGCTCTGGGCTGCCTCACTGGATTTGAGGGGCCTGCAAGGAGAGACACCCACAAAGCTGGGGCGGGAGGCCAGGCAGTGTGCCCTGATCCCCATTCATGACTGCCCCCCAAATCTGCTGGTGTGTGTACTCTGCAAGGGGGGGGCTCCCTCCCCAGCGTGGCAGGGAGGGGTAGGGAGCAGGTTCACTGCCTGCTGCCATCTTCGGGGTATCCTGGGCCTGGGAGGGAGACAGACTTCCCTGAGGCCCCCCAGGCTCACTCCCTAGCAGCACCCAGGGCAGCAGGGGTCAGTGGGTCAACACCCAGCACAGGCGGGTGTCTGTGAGCAGGATGCCCAGGCCTGGGCCCTGAGGGGGTTGCCCGGACAGCTTTGGGGCAGATCTGGGCGAGGTGGGTTTGCATGTGTGTGTGTGTGTGCGTGTGTCACAGATGTGAGCCGTTCCTGGGAGCTTGCACGAAGGATACCCAGCAGTGCTGCTGGACCAGCCCTTCCAGCTGGCCCAGGTGCCCAGGGTGGGGGGCTTTGGCCCTGGATGCCCGGGAGTCATGTCCATTTTCGAGGGTGGGGCATGGAGCCCCAGGAGCTGAGGGGTCCTAGCTGGGGCTTAGTGTGTGTCTGGGAGGAGAGGGGACAGCACGGGGCCCCGGGCCCACCAGGACCCTCAGGCCAGGGCCCTACAGAGTCTGGGGATGGGCACATGTCCATTTCGGCGAGGCGATCCAGAGCTCTGCTCCACCGTCCCCTCTCTGAACCTCATTTAGGGGCCCTCCAGTGGGCCTGGGTTTGGAAGGGACAGTGGAGGGTGGGGAGGCCCTGAAGGGGTGAGGCTGGGAGAGGAGGCCAGGCAGCCTCCCATGGGACCTGGCAGTACGGAATCAGGCTGCCCGCCCTGCCCCTCCCAGGTGGGCACGCTGTCTCGTGGGCCCCTGGCTCCCTCCCGGGTTTTTGCGTTGGGGGGCCCATTGGTTGGGCCCATCATGATCACGAGGAGAAGGGGCCGTGGGGAGGGGTGCAGGCGCAGCGGGTAGAGGGCATGAGCTGGGGGCGGGCTGCTGCCAAGACTCCTCTGAGCCTGGAGCAGGAGAGGGAAGGGGACATCGGGGCCACTCGGAGAAGCATGGCCCCTGAGCTTGCCCCCCAGGCTGGCCCCTCCTCCAATAACCCCCCTCAAAGACCCCTTGCCTCAGAGTGCACTGGGAGTCTTAGTGGTTTCTTTGGAGGGGGGCATAGAGGCCGAGATGGAGATGATGGCAGTGCATCAGGGGTGGGTTCGGGGGCCCCACCGTTGGGCGGAGAGGGGGGGCAGGGCCAGGGCCAGGGGTCCCGGCTGCACGGCAGACGTCCCTGGAGGGGCAAAGGGGAGGGCTCTCCCAGGTGGCTGGAGCAGGCTGCCAGGGCAGGGGTTTTCTGGGAGGAATTCGGAAAGCGGAGCTCCCCACCGCAGCCTCCATCCCAGCCTGAACCGGCTCAGGGAGCAAAATGAATTAAAGGGCAGGTTTGTGTCAGCGGCAGACATTTGCCAAAAGGCTAAATCCACACCGTGGGGCGGGGGCTGGCGCACCCGCGTGGCATTTAGCAGACCTTCCGCCCTCCTGCCCCCAGGCCTCTGAGCAAACAGCAGCACGGGGCGGGGGTAGCAGCAGGCGGGCGGGCTTCCGTCACTGAATGACCCTGGGCAGCCCACCCTAGAGTGGGGGCTTCGGGGACCCTGTCCAGGCTTCAGCAGGTCTGGATACCCCCCGAGCTGTCAGAGGCCTCCCCTGCAGCCTGGCTGTCCCCGGGGGTCTAAGGGGTCTCAGGCGGGTCCCTCCAGCCTGGTTGTTCCTGGGGGACCATTGGGAGTTCAGGCAGGTCCCCTGCAGCCTGGCCATCCTTGGGAGTCCTTGGCGTCTCAGGCAGGTCCCTGCAGGAGTTTGCCCACTGAGGTAACAGCTCTTGCCCTCACCATTGGGGACCTTGGACAAATCCTTTCAAGGTGGCTTCAGGCACACATCATTGCTGAAAACCTGCTCTGGGCCAGGCCCTGTCCCAGGCTCTAGAGTAGAGGCAATGAGCCCAGAGGAGCTCAGAGAGTCCCAGTATCCAGGAGATGGGGAGCAGGGGTTACAGGTGGCATGGTTCCTGCCCTCAGCGAGTTCCCATGGCAACGGAACAAACCCCAGAGACTAGATGAGGAGGTTAATGTCGGGGCAGATGAAGGCAGGCACCCCAGAGTGGCCGGTGACTGAGGTTGGTTTTGTGGGATGCATAGGAGCTCTCCAGGAGGCTGGGGGGTGGGATAAGAAGTCCAGCTGGGGTGGATTGTGGTATCACCTTCATTGAGGGAGCATCCAGTTTGCTCCCAAGGGCGATGGGGAGACAGCAAGGAGCGCAGAGCAAGAGAGGGGTGTGCCCAGGGCCCGTGGGGGAGAGTCCCAGGACCACTGTTGGAGGACGAGTCAGGCAGCAGGGGGCGGACAGAGTCGGCGGTACAGGGCTGAGAGATGCTGGGGCGCGGGCTGGGGCAGTGCAGTGCCTGGCCAGGCAGGACCTATGGAAGGGCCTGGGGTGCTGGCTCCAGCTCTGCCCAGCATGTCGCTTTGGGCTTCTAGGCACAACAGGGCCCAATCCCCAAGGCTCACAGTACAGGGTCACAGGTCAGGGTCACGGTCGAGTCCATTTCCTTCTTTGCCAAGCACAGCCTGGGGCTGGTCAGCTCTGAGCCCCCCACCCGGCGCCCTGCCCTCCAGCCACTCCACCATCCTCAGGGGTGGACTCTGGCCTTGAGCTGGCCCTGCTAACCCTGTGACACTCTGAGGGGTGAGGGTGGCCCCCATGCTTGTGGCCCCCTTTGCCTGTGCTTTGCCCAGCTGCCTGGCATCTCTCACCCCCTCATGCCGAGAGGCGGGGCAGCAGGATGGCGTCAGACTCCCGGGGGGGCTCGCCTCCCAGCCCTCCTCTGGTTGGGGTGGCCGCACGCCCGAGTGAAGCCCCAACTGACCAGCCGGGGAGGTGGGGGTGGACCTGGCTGAAGAAGTGGGGAACAGGTGGGGGGCCAGCGGGGGGCCCAGGAGACGTGGTCCGAGGGCCTTCGAGGAAGGTCTGGGCAGGCGGGGGACAAGGACAGGCCTTCCAGGAGCCACGCGGGGGACTCTAAAGCCCATCTTTCCCAGTGTCAGGCTCCTCGAGGGCCTGGAACTTTCTGCGGCCTGCTGGAAGTGCTGGGCACCAAGCAAAGTGCCGATACTGTCCTCTGACCCCAATCCGGGCACACTCCACGGCAGGACCCTGTGGGGAATCCTGGGCAGGGAAGAACCCTCTGGAAGAACTAGTCTTGGCCTGGGCCGCCGAGGTCGGGGGTTTGCTGACAACATTGGGGGTGGGGGGAGCTTGGAAGAGCACCCCTGGGAATCTGCTGGCTACCTCCAGGGGGACCCAGCCCCCTGCCCAGCGTGCAAGAAGCCCCGTCCCCGCTGCACCCGCCGGAGGGGAGGACAACCCAGGGGACAGGGCTGGGGCCGAGCCTGCCCGGCGTCTGCGACAAGGAGGCAATTAGATGTAATGGGCTCCCGCTTCCGCGCCGCCCCCGCCTCCCTTGGCGCGGCAGGCAGGAGGAGGGCCAGGCGGGGTGGGGGTGTCGGGGGAGGAGGCAGAGGGGCCCTGGGGGACTTTGACGTCAGCTCGGTGTATAAGAGGCCAGCCGGCAGGGGCTGGGAGCCGAACCGCGGACCGCCGGCATCATGCCCACCCCCAGCGCTGCCGCGCCCCAGGCCAAGGGTTTCCGCAGGGCCGTGTCCGAGCTGGACGCCAGGCAGGCTGAGGCCGTCATGGTAAGAGGGTGCCCAAGAAGCCGGGGTGGCCGAATCGGGGGGCGGCACCCCGTCCTGCCTCCGGATGTCCGCCAGCCAGGCTCTGCCAGCCTGTGTGAGCTGGACCCCACACCCCTCCCGCGAGGCCTGCCCCCGGGGGGCTTAGGGCAGCTCCAGAGAAATCCAGTCTCGTTTTGAACCTGGGAGGGAGCAGATCCTCCCCTGCGTGGGCTGGGAGAGAGCAGCCTGGGACCTCCCACCCCCCCACGGGCTCCCCAGCTTGTGCAGGGGGCACCCTGTGCCCTCCCAGGCCTTGGCAGCAGCTGATGGGGGTGCTAGGTGCACAGGGGCAAGACCAGTTTGACAGGGGGTGCCTCACGCGAGCCCAAGGGCGATCCTTTCATTTGTTCGTTCGTTCATTCATTCATTCATTTCATTCTCCAGACACTGTGCTCGCATGCATGCACGAGGCCCCAGGAGCAAAAATCTCTCGCTCGACTTGTATTCCCTCTCTTGTGCCCAGCACCCTGGGTCTCACTGCCACCTGGGGGCTCTGAAGGGCCAGCCTGGCACCTGGAAACCCCCAAGTCCAGGGTCTGCGCTGTGCAGACCCGCTGCCGCCCCCACCCCTGGTGAGATTAGAGCCCTGGAGGCTTCTCAGTCCGGAAGATGGCAGCGCGTCTCGGGGCTCGCTTACGGACCCTGAAGGAAAACGTGGCATGTACTACAGAATTCAATTCCCACGCATCTTCTCGGGAGCCCAGCTGAGGTGGTATCCCCCCACCTGCCCCCAGGTCTCCAGTGAGATGCCGCCTCCCCCACCCCCCCACCCAGGGAGCCGCAGCCTCTGCCCAGCTCTCAGCCTGTCCCCGGCTGGCGTTGGGGTCCTCACGGTGTCCTCGACACCCCCAGGACGTGGGGCCGGGGCTCTGGGAGGGGCTTAGAGAGCAGCTGTTCAGCCCTGTCCCCACAGTCCAGTGCCGCCCTGGAAATTCAGCTTCAGGCCAGGGCCCAGGCACCTCCAGCCCGGGCCTGGGGCAAGGGGCAGATTCCCTGCAGAGGCAGCTCAGTGGAGGTTTGCTGGGGAGGCAGAGGGTGACGGGCGACAGAGGGTGGCTGCAGGGAGGGCTATGAGGGAGCAAGGCAAGGAGGACAAGTGTTTCTACTGGGGGAGGGTCTCCAAGGTGAGAAACGGCCAGAGGGCCCGTCTGCGTCCCGAGGGCTGAGGCTGTCCCACTGACCCCTGACCACCGAAGCGAGGAAATGCCCCCCTACCGGCCCCAGCACTGGGCAGGAAGGTCGCTACCCATGTGTGTCTGCGGCAGGGCTGCATTCTGTGCACCCAGCACCGGCCAGGAGACACCCTGCTGCTGACCAGTCCCCCCAGCCCAGGGCTCCCTGCGGTGGCTGCCTTAGAGGCCGGGGTGGGGGCAAAGACTTAGCCCCTGATTCTCCCTCTTCCTGTCCCCTGACCCAGCTGGTGTGTGGGGGGGCTCAGCCTGGGCCTGGGACCAGGTGACATGTCACCCAAGACTTAGAAGAGTGGATGGCCAGACCCAGGGGCCACCCCTGGCTGGAAGCTGCCCCACAGCACCCCCGCTGCCATGTCTTCCAGCACCTTCCCTGGCCCTCCCTCCTTCCACACCCCCACCGCTGTGGCTTCTAGTGCCTTCTCTGGCCCAACCTTCAAGTCCCCCCCCCCCAATAGCTTCTAGCACCTTCCCTGGCTGTTCCTTTCCCCACACCCTCCAACACCAGGGCTCGCAGCGCCTTCCCCGCCCACCCGGCTCGTGATGGCTGCGCAAGGCTGGTGAGACGGCAAGCGCAGGCTCTGCCGCAGAGGCTCTGCCTGGCTGGCCCTGGTCCCTTTGGTATACAGGAGGCGCTAAATAATGAGAGCCGGGGGGGGCCCCCCCGCGTGATGGCACGCCGTCTGAGCAGCATGGTGTGGGGAGCAGAGTGGGGGGGGGAGGGGGCGGGGTGGGCACGGCCGCTGCGCCCTCTCCCCGCAGTCCCCCCGCTTCATCGGGCGGCGGCAGAGCCTCATAGAGGACGCGCGCAAGGAGCGGGAGGCGGCGGCCGCGGCGGCTGCGGCGGCGGAGCAGCCCGGGGACCCCCTGGAGGCGGTGGCCGCCGAGGAGAAGGACGGGCGGGCCGCGCTGAACCTGCTCTTCTCCCTGCGGGGCTCCAAGCCCTCCGCCCTGTCCCGCGCCGTGAAGGTCTTCGAGGTGAGGCCCTGCGTGGCCCGTGCCCTCCGTGTGAGTGACAGCGGATGGCACAGCCGCTCGGGCCACCCTCGGCTGGAGGGTACAGGACCGGCCAGTCAGCAGCTGCCATCAGGGTGGGCTCCGGGCTGCGGCGGGGGAGACCCCGTGCTGGGTGACTTGATGGCCGTTGGCCGCGGACCCTCGGGGCGGCTGGGAGCTGACCTGGGGCACAAACGGGCACCCCCGAGAAAGTGGGTCAAGGGCCCCAGACAAGCCGGACAAAACCCAGTTCCCAGGACAACCCGGCCCCCCGCCCCCCGCTGAGTCCACAGACCTGTGGGGACGCG
>PVIY010042592.1:0-20869 GCA_004026745.1 Myrmecophaga tridactyla | reverse complement strand
TTTTCTTTTTTTTTTTTTTACATGGGCAGGCACTGGGAATCGAACCCAGGTCCTCTGGCATGGCAGGCGAGCATTCTTGCCTGCTGAGCCACTGTGGCCCGCCCTGGGGTCCGATTTTCTTGCTGGCTGTCGGCAGAAGGCCATTCCCAGCTTCCATGGGCTGCCCCCATCCTTGGCTTGCATCCGCCTTCCTCCAAATTCACATCCACTCCCCATCTCTCGGACCCACTCTTATGTTTCCCCCTTCCCCTTTTAAGGACACATGTGAATAATTTGGGTGCAACCGGCTAACCCAGAATCACCTCCCCATCTCGAACACATCTGCAAAGACCCTTCTGCCGTGCAAAACATCTTCACGGGTTTTGGCGGTGGATGTCTTCGGGGGACTGTTAATTCTGCTGACCACACTGCCCTGCTCGGCTGTGAAGAGGATGGAACAACACAGAGCCGGCTCCCAGCCTCGCCCGGCTTCTGCACGGAGAGGGCAGAACTCCCTGCAGCATGGGGACCCCGGATTGCACGGGGCTCCCCACCCCCCATCAGACTCTTCCCGTGTGAGGCACCCTGCATCCCCAGGCTGCTCGCCACGCCCCAGGGAAGCATTTTTCCAACTTGAAAGAAGTACGTGAACATTAAAAAAGTTTGGAAAATGTAACAAAAGAGCAAGTAATAAAAAGGTCCAGCCCCCCAAATAACCGCTGTGAACATATCGCTGAGTTTCCTTCTGTATGGGATGACTTTTTTTTTTTAAGAATATAGTTGTAATCACATTGTAGAAATAAACTCGTCTTTTGCTTTTTCTTTTCTACTCAAGATTATATAATATACCTCTTCACTGCTTTAAAACAAATTATTCATAAAATCTTTAAAAGCATTTGTGTAATATTCCATTATACGGATGGATATGGCATATGTCGCTTCATGATTCTCTCGTGTGGGACATTTATGTAGTTCGTTGTTATAAAAGACATTTTGATGGACGTCGTTTCCTAAAACACTCCCCAGATTTAGGATGCTCTTGCTCAGGATTGAATCCTAGAAGGATAATCGAGCCAAAGTGTGTGTACCGTTTCACAAGCCTACAGGTAGGGAGACGCGTGTCTCTTTTAGTTTCTGGGCTGCTGCAACGATAACCACACAGTGGGTTGGCTTGACAACAGGAATTTATTGGCTCACGGGCTCAGAGGCTGGGAGACGGGCTTCTTCCTGGGCTGGAATCCTCTGGCTGACCGGCAGTCCCTGGGGTTCCTGGCTTTTCCATCACATGGCAATGCACATGGCAGCGTCTTCTCCTTCCTTTTTGGGTTCTGTTGCCTTCCAGCTTCTGGCTGCTCCCTGGGGTTTCTCTCTCTGCGTCTAATTCCTTTGCTTGTAAGGGTTTCAGCCACATTGGGTGGAGGCCCAGCCTCATCCAGTTTGGGCACAACTTAACTCACAGCATCTCTTTTATTTTTTTGTATGCTGAATGGCGGGGATCACATTTCATTCTTTTTCCATGTGAATATCCCATTATTGCAGCATCATTTGTTGAATTTTTGTTTGGTTTTCTCTCTTTTGTTTGTTTGTTTTGGGGGAGTGCATTGGTCAGGAATCGAACCTGGGTCTGCAGTATGGCAGGCAGGAATTCTACCACTGAGCTACCCTGGCATGGCCAATTCACGACGTCTTTAAAGGTCCTGTTTACAAATGGTCTCCCATCTACAGGACCAAGGGAAGGGACCTGAACCTGCCTTTCGTATGGGTCATGATTCGATCCCCTACAGCATCCCATTTCTTCTGATACAGTTCCCTTTACTGACATAATTACTGAACGTGCTCCCTTTCACTCTGTGTCCCGGTTTGGGTGATAAGTCAGATTTGGTCACTGTAATTTTTGAGGGCTGCTTAACTAGTTACCTCCAGCAGGTGGCTTAAAACAATGGGAATTTGTTCTCTAATAGTTCCAGAGGCCAGAAGTCGGAAACCAAGATGCAGGCAGGGTGGTGCTCCCTCTGAGATCCATGGGGGAGGATCCTCTCTTGCCCCTTTCCAGCTTCTGGTGGCTCCTGGCAATGCTTGGCTTTCCTTGGCTTGTGGCTACAGCATTTTATCCTTGCCTTCACATGGCCTCCTTCCTCTGTTTGCCTCCTCCCCTTTTCTTATAAGGACCCCGGTCACATTGGATGAAGATCCACACTAACCCAATATGGCTACATCTTAATTTGATGACATCTGCAATGGCCCTGTTTCCAAATAATGTAATACACACCGGATCAAGGATTGGGACATTAGCACATCCATTTAGGGGACAACTGCAGGCTGAACTGGGGGTTCCAAGGGTCTTTCTCTGCTGTGCCACCAGGCCCCAGGCTGCGTCTCCGAAGCCCTAACCATACACCAGCCTTCCCAGGACTGAGGAGCTCACAGCTGGTGACACGCACTCAGCCTGTGCCTCGGGCACCCCCACAGCCTGGGTGTCCTTGAGGGCACCACCCGCCCCTGCTCCTGTTCCAGGCCCGGCTTCTTCATGTCTCCCAGCTGGGCCAAGCAGACTCCCCACTGTGCCCTGCACCGTGCCGGCAGGGAGTGCATGATGAGCTGCCAGGGAACACACATCACTGGGCGACTCAGGAACTTTGTTGAAGGAGGAACCTGGCTAGAGGCCATTGCCAAGGCTGCCACAGTGTTTGTGATGAGCTGGGTCCTGCTCAGGCCCCATGGGATTAAGCAGAGCCCAGGGGTACCAGAGAATCCTGGCAGGACAGGGGTGCAGGTCCCAGACGGGGTCTCCGGGCCTCATGTGGGTATCATAGTTCTTCCAGAACTAACTGGGAGAGATGGTTGTCAAAGTACAAAGAAACAGAAAGAAGAGATAGGTGGTCCCAGCTGCTTAAAAACTGCAGACCTAGGTGAGAGCCCAGAGTCTCTGCCCCATCGGAGGGAGGTTAAGGTAGGACTGGGTCCCCAGGGCTGAGGGACTTACTCACTGCATCCAGAAGACTAGTTTGCCTCCAAAAAAATGGAACAAAACTCCCCTGCATAGCTAGCAGAAATCTCTGAAGTCTTGGATTTCACGATAAAACTCCCAATCATTTAGGCATTTACCCCTGGTCAATCTGGAAATGGGATCCTCTGGGGGGACCAATGGGATGTGGCCTCAGCTGGGACCTCAGGGCCAAGAAAACAATCCTTGGGGGTGTTTTGAGAACCTACTCTGTGTGTATGTCAGGTGGCAGCTCCCCCAGGACACCCACTGACCCAGGGAGGTCCTCTGAGCCCCCACACGCTCAGTGGGGAGGACAGGGCAGTTCATGGGATGAGGTGCTCGGCCGTGTGGGCACGGCAGCCACCAGCAAAGCCCTGGGCCCTTCTAGAATTATTGGTCAGACAGGCCTGGAATGGCCAGATCTGGATTTTCCAGGGTAATATAGAAATTTTAAAAATATATATAAAAGTCTTCATTTAAAACTGTTGTCAAGAAATTAACAATACGAAACAATTGTTTAGTGTTTTCCAAGCCCAGCAAAACCTACCTGTGGTCCAGGTTCCATCTGAGGGTTGTTGGCTTGTGACCTCTGTAGCAGCCCACTGAAGCCAAGCCACTGCCGATGAGGAAACTGAGGCTCAGGGACAGAAGGGACTTCTCTGATCACAGGGTCATTGGAAGTCAGATGGCCCAGGACCCAATGCTCTCCCCTCATCCCCTCAACACCTCACTGACCCTCTATCAAAGACACCCAGAACAGGGGACGTGGGGAGCTGGAGCTCCAAACTGTCCATTAAAGAAGGTCAGGGCGGAGACATAGGGCTACTCCTTTAATTCTCTAAAAAGGGGAGATTCTCGCCACCTAGTTTTACTGATGAAGATCCTGAGGTTTGGAAGGGGGAGTGACCAGGTTCTGTGAACCAAAGCGACCTGCTCAAGGCAGACACCTAAAAGGTAGCTGAGTCTGCCCCCAACAGGGAGTGGCCTCTCCAGAAAAGAAAAGTGATTTCTCTCCTTCCCTCCTTTACCACGGGGTCTAGCTCTGCCTCCTGGGTCTGCACTGAATACAGAAGCTCTAAGATTCCCTTGAGGTCTCTTCTGGTCCAGGTAAAACATCTCCAGGTGCTTTGACCATTGGTCAGCACTTGAGCCTCTTTCTCGTGCAGGAACGGCTCAGGATGTTATTATATTCTTTTCTCTGTTCTTGAAATGTGGTAGTTGGCTGAATGGCAGGCTACACGCTGGTCCCAGGGGCAGAGAGGAGTGGGTGATGCAGGCGGCCTCCTCCCAGGGTCTGGTCTGTTTCTCATGGGCTGGGGGTGGGGGGGCATGTACCACTGGTGGCCTGGCAGATGACTTGCAGCTGAAAACAGACTGCCATCTTCCTGTTGGTTCAGCATGTTTGCCCACAGTTGCCCTCTGATTTTTGCAAGCACATTGGTTGTCCTAGAATTTCCTTCATGAGGAACTGAGCTGGTTTGAAGAACAACATCAAGTTACCGGGAGCGCAGGTGGCCTGCCACCATGACAAACACTGCCAAAGGAGCACGTGACAATGGAGCTTTGGGGACACCACTCCAGACCAACTCCTATCAGAGCATATCAAAGTCTGGGCCTCATGACCCAGCAATTCTGCTACTAGTATACACCCAGAAGATCTGAGAGCAGGGACACGGACAGACATTTGCACACTGACGTCCATACTGGCATTATACACAATCGCCAAAAGGTGGAAACAATCCAAGTGTCCATCACCCGGCGAGTGGATAAACTAAATGTGGTATATACATACTATGGACTATTATGCAGCAGGAACAAGGGGCGAGGTCCTGAAGCATGTGACAACATAAATGAACTTTGAGGACATAATGCTGAATGAAATAAGCCAGACACAAGAGGACAGATGTTATATGATTTCACTAATATGAACTAACTAGGACACGTAAACACATAGTCATAAAAACGTAGAACATAGGGTACCTAGAGACTGACGGTAGCTAGAGAATGGGGAGCAGTTGCTTAATATGTACAGAATTTTTAACGAGGTTCAACATAAATGTTTGGAAATGGATAGAGGTCAGGGTGATTGGGATTATAATAAATAGTGCTGAATTGTATATGAATTTTATTGGAAGAAGTCACATATGTCACTGATTAACACGACAAATATAAGCTCTTTCATGAACTCATACAAATGCACAACATGTACAAAGAGTTAATAATAAGTATAATAAGTTAATAAGTATATGGGAGAAAACTGCTTTTGTGAACCTCAGAATCTTAGACTGCATCTTTCCAGTTTCTGCTCATTCTCCAATGTAATAAGGATTATCTTCGCAAATCTTGCTTCTGTACGCCAGGTCATAGATTCCAGCTTGGTGTCACCCCCAAATCTGATCAGCAGTTTTGCTATGTCTTCATAGAAGCCACTGACCCAACAGTGGAATTGGGCAGGCTGAGGACAGTGTCAGATGGGACTTCTTCTTCTTCTTTTTTTTAAATATTTTTATTGACAAATCTTCACACACATACAGCCTATACACGGTGTACAATCAGTGGCTCACAAGATCATCACAGAGTTGTGTATTCACCATCATGATAATTTTTTAGAACATTTGCATCACTCCAGAAAAAGAAATAAAAAGAAAAAAGAAAAAACTCATATATCCCATACCCCTTACCCCTCCCTCTTATTGACCACTAGTATTTCCATCTACCCAATTTATTTTACCCCTTATCCCTCACTTATTTATTTTTATTCATATTTTAAAATGTTTTTATTGTCAAACTTTTCAAACATACAAACATTCTTGATATACAAACATTCCATACATGGTGTACAATCAGTGGCTCACAATATCATCACATAGTTGTGTATTCATCACCATGATCATTTTTTGAACATTTGCATCACTCCAGCAAATAAAAGAAAAAGGAAAAAACTCACACATACCATACCCTTCACACCTCCCTCTCATTGACCACTAGTATTTCAATCTACTTAACTTATTTAACCTTTCTTCTCTCTATTATTTGTTTATTTTTTATCCATATTTTTTACTCATCTGTCTATACCCTAGATAAAAGGAGCATCAGACACAAGGTTTTCACAATCACATGGTCACGTAAAAGCTGTATCATTATACAATCATCTTCAAGAAACAAGGCTACTGGCACACAGCTCTACAGTTCCAGGTACTTCCCTCTAGCCACTCCAATACACCATAAACTAAAAAGGTGATATCTATATAATGCATAAGAATAATAATCCTCCAGGATAACCTCTCAACTCTGAAATCTCTCAGCCACTGACACTTTATTTTGTCTCATTTCTTTCTTCCCCATTTGGTCAAGAAGGCTTTCTCAATCCATTGACGTTGGGTCCCAGGTCATCCTGGGATTTCTGTCCCACATTGTTAGGGAGATTTACACCCCTGGGAGTCATGTCCCACGTAGGCGGGAGGGCAGTGAGTTCATTTGCCAAGTAGCCTGAGACAGAGAGGCCACATCTGAGCAACAAACGAGGTTCTCTGGGGGTGACTTTCAGGCATATTTTAAGTAAGCTTAGCCTGTCCTTTGCAGGAGCAAGTTTCATAGGAGTGAACTCCAAAATTGAGGGCTCAGCCCATTGATCTGGTTGTCCCCACTGCTTGCAAGATTACCAGAAATTCTCCAAATGGGGAAGTTGAATATTTCTTCCTTTCTTCCCAGTCCCCCAAAGGGACTCTGCAAATACTTCTTTATTCACTGCCCAAATTACTCTGGGATTTATCGGGGCATCACACTAGTTGGTTTATCAGGACAAACCAACAAGATCTCACACCTTATTCAAAATTCCATGTACTTATGGTGTTCCACTAAACTGACCATACAAGTTAAATTAGGAAGTGCACTACCCAAAATATAAATTTTGCACCAAATAAACATCTCTCTTTTTGGTATCAGAAGTTGAAGTTTTAAAATATGGATGATATCCTTTACCCTGTATTCTAATCTATCTTTGTCCTTTCCAGATTTGCTTCCTTCATATCTGTAGTCGAAGTCTGATCCCCTTTTCAACTTTTTAAAGAGTTCCTGTCTGGGGTATTGTTGACTCTCATAGCTTCAGAGCTCGAACTTTGAGTCTCAGGTGTCACATAAAAACCTGAAGTTTCTGGCAATGACCAGGTTATATACAAACAGCTCAGTATCTCAGAATTTAGAATTAACAGTTACACCTTCTGACTCTATGTGACTGCTCAAAAAGCTTACAATCTAGGACCCTTTACAAGAGGCACCAACCTGATAACCCTTGTTCTTGACATAAGTTCAAGTTTTTATATTATAGTTAGTCCTTATGAGTGAGGCATGATAATATTTGTGTTTTTGTTCCTTCCATTTCATTCAACACGACGTCCTTAAGTTTCAATCACCCAGTTGCCTCACAACTTCCTTCCTTCTCACAGCCTCTCAGTAGTCTGTTGTATGTATACACCATAGCTCCCCGCTCCATTCCTCCATCATTGTACCCTTAGGCCACCTCCATTCATTGTGGATCACAAACACTGCTGCCAGAAACACCAGTGTGCAAATGTCCATTTGTGTCCCCACATTCAGTTCCTCCAGGAATACACTGAGCAATGGGGTTTCAGGATCAAATAGCAACCCCACCCCTAGCCTCCTTTGGAACCACCACACTGTCCTCCAAGGGCCTCAGCAGTTGACACTTCTGCCTGATCCAAAGGGCATCAGTTCTTCACCCAACACCCTTTGCTTCAAACCACCCGCCTGTGCCCTGCCCCCACTCCTGCTCCCCGCCAGGTGTGCAGGCCTCTGTGAGGAGCTCACACACCTGCCCTCCAGCCTGGACTCTCACCAGGATGTACTGTCAGGCAGTGTGCCCTTCCACGTGCAGAATCCATGTTTTCTCCCTGGCAGGAGCAGTCAGCATTTCCCCAGACGTAACTCCATTTCCTGGCACCCGCCCAGGCCTCACAAGTTGCAGGGTGCAATTCCGTACTCACTCTTGTGGCACTCGGGGCTGTAACTTATCTGGAACTGGAGACCAGATATTCATCAACCTGGCTCAGCTCCCCTACTGCCTCCTCAGCCTCGCTGGAATCAATTCCTCTCAGCCATATTTGTTCAGTCCCTTCCAGGCTGAAGTTCATTTTTATTGTTAAAACATGTAATACCCGAGTCAAGTGAATTTCTCTTTTCCCCGCCATCCGCTGTGACACCCCATCATGGACCAGCGGCTGGAAACCCGCCTGAAACTGAAGATGCAAAGATAAAGGGGACAAAGTTCCTGCCCTCACCTTCCACCCCTTCCTCTCTGTTTTCCTCACCTTGAACATGATATAAAATGGACAAACAGCCCAATTAAAAAAATGGGCAAAAGACTTGAATAGACATTTCTTCAAAGAAGATATACAAATGGCATATAAGCACATGGAAAGATGTTCTGTATCCTTAGCCTTAAAGGAAAGGCAAATCAAAACCACAGTGAGAGGGCAGTGCAGGAGTCGCTCAGTGGCAGAATTCTCGCCTGCCGTGTGGGAGACCTGGGTTCGATTCCCTGAGCCTGCACATGCCAAAAATAGAAAAATAAATAAAACTTTCCTTTGGGCGGTGTTGCAACAGTGGCTCAGTGGCAAAATTCTCACTTGCCATGTCAGAGACCCAGGTTCAATTCCTGGAACCTGCCCATGCCAAAAAAACAAAACAAAACAAAACAAAAAAGTCACAATGAAACAGTTGCCTGATCAGGGGGCGGAGGGAGATATTTTGGGGCTCCGTCCCCCCACAGAAGCTTTGAGCAACCATCAAGAGCCGGCAGAAACATCCTTATTCACACTCCAGAAAATTTTTTAAGGACTGCAGGAGCAGGGCTAGTGCTAAATCAAGAAAAAGGCCACTTAAAAGCTGTAGGAGGGGATGTGAGGGTAGTTCAGGGTTAGAATTCTTGCCTGCCATGCAGGAGACCTGGGTTTGATTCCTGGCCCATGCACTACCTCTCCACCCCTGACAAATTCAACACATGGTGCTGCAATAATGGGATAGTCATATGGGAAAAGAATGAAATGTGACCCCCACCATACAGCATACACACTCACAAAAAGCTGTAGCAGCTCGAGGTGCCCAGCCTTGTTCCCCAACCTCCATCCCCCACAGAGCCAGTGCAGATCCCTGGTCCTGGTTCTGGAGGAAACAGAATAATCCTCTTGCACACACGGGGGTGGGGGGCATGTCTGGTATGTCTGGCCCAGTCTGTTTGGTGGCGGCTTTAGGGACGCATGTCTCAGAACTTGCCCTGCCTGTAAAATGTGACTCACAGAGTTCTCTTACAGTATTCTGAGGGGAAGCAGTCAAGTGGCTGCCTATGGCAAGGGATTGCAGGCTGCAGGGCATACAGAGCAGTGCCAGGATCATGAGGAAATCGTTTTCTAGGGAAGTGGGAACATTCAGAACTGTGTAAACGGGGGAACTCCTAGGGTCACACGTGCAAATCTCAGGAAAGATGTGACCAGACACAACCAAAATGCTCAACATTTTCCAAATAGGATGACCCCAAAGAGACCCATGTCACAGGATATTATACTCAAACTGTTGAATGCTAAAGATAAAGAGAGAATTTTGAAAACCTCAAGAGAGAAGCAACATGTCATATACGGGGAGCCTCAGTAAGATTAAATGCCTATATGTCACCAGAAACCACAGAGGCAAGAGGGCAGTGATTTGACATATTTAAAGTTCTGGAAACAAAAAATTGCCAACCAAGAATTCTGCATCCAACAAAACTACCTTTCAAAAATGAGGGAGGGGTTAAGACATTTCTGGATAAACAAAAGCCGAAGGAATCTATCACCACTAGAACAGTACTACCACAGATGAAAAGGGACTCTACACGTTGAAAGGAAAGGACTGCAGTTAAAAAAAATTGAAGCCACGTGAAGAAATAAAGATCACCAGTGAGGGTAATGACAAAGGTAAATATAAATGCCAGTACTATTATATTTTGTTTTTTAACCCTACTTTTTACTTCCTACAGGATCTAAAAGGCAAATGCATAAAGTGTAATAAGTCAGGGGCTTTGGACCCACAATGTATAAAATGTAATGTGTGACAAGAACTACATAAAGGTGGGGGACAAAGGGGTATAGGAACATAGTTTGTGTATACTATTGAAGTTAAGTCAGATCAAAGCAAATGAGATTATCATAGATTTAGGATGCCAACTTTAAGCCCCATAGTAACTTCAAAGGAAACGTTGGAGACTATGCAAGCTCATAGGGACAGAAGATTAAGAGTACAGATTTCCAGGGGCAGGGAGCAGGGGGAAAGGGGAGTTAATAGATCATGGCTATAAGATTCTATTTGGTGAGATGGGATGGTATTAATAACGAAAGGTGGTGAGAGCACCCCGATATAAATAGAATGCTTGGCAGTGGCTGTGATGGAAACATTTATGCTACATATGTTCCCACAGACAAAAGAAAATAAAAGAGCAACTAAAGAGACAATGACGATTAAATGCAATGCATGATCCTGGACTGAACTTAATAATGGAGAAAAAGCTAAAAAGGATATCATTCGTTCATATGAAAAAATTGGACTATAGACTGTAAGCTTTACATCAATGTTAAATTTCTTGAACTTGATGCCTGTACTTAAGGATACTTAAGGGAATATCCTGTTCTTAAGAAATGTTCATGGAAGTATTTGTTCAAGAAGCATGGTGTATATAACCTACTCTCAAATGCTCAGAAAATAGGCACACTGATAGATTGGTAGAATGACATGGCAAATGTGGCAAAATGTTAAAATTGGTGGATCTGGATATCTGGGGGGAGAGTTGTGTTGGAGTTCCCTCTATGGGTTTTGTATTATTTTTACAATTGTCTTGTAAAAAGTTTAGAATGAAAAAAAAGGGCTCTTTTTCCTGTCCTTGGAATTTCAAATTATGGTCTTACCTCTGAATCCAATATCCCAACATAGCCAAACTATGAAGAGATGAAATTTTTTGAATTAGAGCTGGGTGAGATGTATGGGGCTGAATGGTTTAAAAAAGTGCAACTGAAGAAAATAGAAAGCTGGAGTAGATTACTATCGAGGTTGAGGGGGCTGGGCATGGTGCTTATTCACTCTGTGTGCGTGGAGACCCTGCCGAGTGGTAAGCATTTTCCTCTGAGCTAGAGACTGAGCCGAACCCTAACACAATCTTGCTTTCTGAGAGCGAGTGGGGACAGTGGGGGTGTGGGGGTGAAAACAGACTTCCAGACACTGACCTTTCAGTGTCATAACTGGTATAAACACTGTGAAGAGAGAAGGATTGCCTCACTTTATCTAGGAGAGTCAAGGGAGGTATCACAAGGGTGGTGGAGATTGAGCAGGGTTTTGAAGGATGCATAGGAGCTCTCCAGTACAAAAGGTAGTGAAATGTCTTCCAGGTAGAGGCAGCACATGTTGAAAGATACAGAAGCAGGAGAGTTATGGTGTGCTGTAAGAGAAAACTTAGACACTATCCTGAAGTTTGTGGTACTCAGTCCTAAGGAGTTTGGAGCAAAAGACTGATTGGGTCACGTGAAGTTTAGATGGGCCAGAGAGGCGGAGAGGTTGTACTTCAGCCAGGGAAACCAGAAGGGAGGCTATCACAGAACTCCAGCAGTATGTTCCTTCTGCAAACCCTGATGCTGGCCTGTTTTCAGTTTTCAATTTGTTTTTTGAAATTAGAAAAATCATTAATTATTAAAAAAAAACTTTTCAAACATTTCAAGCATAGGGAAAGAGTATAATAAAGCCTGAGGATTAACTATGACTAATTCACAGCCAATCTTATTTCATCTCTGTCCCCACTACTCCCTCCATCCCAGATCATTTGGAAGCTGATCCCAGACATTATGTAATTTCATCTATAAACATTTCAATATGTATCTCTAACAGCTTTTGACTCAGGCTTCAAATTTCCCTCTTGCCTTATATATTTTTTCCTCTCCAGTTTGTTTAGTTCCAGTTAGTGTAATTGGTTATGTCTCTTCTAATTTATAGCTCCCCTTCCAACTGTTTTTTCTGTCTTGCAATTTATTTGTTGAAGAAGCTGTGCTGTTTGTTCTGTAGCGTTTCCCATGGCCTGCATTGCATCTCCATGGTGGTGTTTAACATGTATTTCTGTCCCCTAAATTTCCTCTAAATTGGCAGTTGGACTTTCTTCTTTTAAAATATTTTTTTCCCTGGAAAGTTAAAAAAAAATTATGCAATGAAACTCAATTTTTTTTCCCTTTTGGATTTTGAAGCATAGCTAGCACAGATTTTCCCACAACCAGTTTATAGTGGAATTAATCCTTGATGTCTTCTAGTATTTTTGTATTACATCTTAGTAATGATGGATTTGGAATTTATCCTGGTATACAGGGTGAGGAATGGATACATTTTTTTTCCATATGGCTGTCCAATTATCCCATTCCCACTTAATAAAAACTATATTTTTTACCCAGTTAATCAGGATGCCACCTTTATTAAATTTGAATTTTCCATACTCTGGTAGGTTTATTTCTACCAGGCATTCCATTCCAATAGTCTGTCTTTTTCTTCATTTGTCAATATCAAATTGTTTTAATTATTGAGGCTTTATATGTTTTAAGATCTAACAGGGCTCCCTGCCTCCACCCCAATCTAGTGTCTTTTTTTTTTTCTTCAGGGATTCTTTGCTATTCTTGCTTCTTTGTTAAGCTAAATTAACTTTATAATTGTGAACTTATCTAGCCCTGCACCTCCCAAAAATATACCCCAGTGGTACTTATTTGGAGTCTGGTTATTTTTTTCTAACTTTTTATTGTGGTAACAATAAAAACAACCCAAGATTTCCCATTTTAACCACTTTCAGGTATACAATTCAGTGGTATTAATTGCATGCTCCCCTTGCCACCAACCATTTCCAGACAACTAATTCCTTGGTGATGTTGAGTTTTCCTTCCCGAGAACATACATCTTTCCATTTGTTTAAGTCTACTTTTATGCCTTTCAGTAGTATTTCATAGTTTTTTCTCATTGTGGTTTTCAGTAGTTCTCTGTTTTTCAGTGGTGTTTCATAGGTTTTCGACATTTCCTTTTGCATTTAAGCTTAGATATTCTACTTTCTTTTTTCATAATTGGGGTCTTCTTTTCCACTTTATCGTCTAGCTGATTTTTGCTCATTTATATGAAAAGATCGCTCTGTAGATTCTTTTCTTGGAGGACAAGCTATCCAGTACACCCGTGTGGGCTAGCCTCAGCTACTGCCTGGCTCCAGCTTTGGTGAACCAGTGATTTGTGTCCTCCTTGCCCTCCTGCATTTGCCACCATGACCGGAGGCAGCCGCGAAGCTGCTTTCTTTCTTTCTTCCATTAATTCAAAGGCAATGGGACCTGACTTTTCTCCTTTGGCCTTTGGCAAACCGAGGCGCACCAAGTAAGGGAACAAAACAAACCTCTGACACCTAACATTTAAAAAGGCAAGTCAAGTTGTTAATAATGGATAGCAACTGGGGAAGTGCTCTTTGCATGAAGCCCACAAGCCACCTCCCTGTTCTCTTCCTTCTGCTGGAACCACTGGAGCGGATGAACCGAAGAAAGAGAGGGCTGTGCTGGACACTGGCCAGTTTCCACCCCGGCTCTCCACTGCTTCCCAAGAACCCTCAGTAGAGTGCACCAATTTGAGAGAAATTTGATGCGCTGCCAACGGGCAGGGAGTGGCTATCCTTGAGTTCAACGTAGGCCAGTCCAGTATCTCAAAATAACCAAATTGCATTTTAATGAAATGTCTTTAATGATGTCTTTTTAAGTTGCCTGGAAATAAAATCGTTCATTGCTATGTGATGGGTGAGGTTTATTGATACTTACCTGGTGGCTGTAAGATGCTGCTGCTTTTGTCAGTTTGGTTAAGAAAACCACAATGTATTTGGAGAAAAGTTCTGGGGCAGGCTGGCTCTGCAGGGGGAAACCGGGTCTGACAAACACCCACTCCTCCTCTAAAGCTGGTTGATTTGACCCTTCACAATAATCTCAGGGCTGCTGCGCCCTCTCTGTGTGTACCGTCCTGCCTTCCATTCCCTGGCACAGGATGGCAACAGGAGATTCCCATGGCCTGGTGCCTTCACAGGTCTTACTCCACCCAGCCCAGGACTTAGAGGGTGGAGAGAAGGGCCAGGGCTAGATGTCATTCATTTTTTTTCTCTCTAAAGTGCTTGGTATATGGTTAAGAGTTCAACGACCATGAATGAATGAATGCATACATGCGTGAATGAACCAACCAGTCAAAGAGTTTTGTTCCTCCAGGGCAGCCCTTTAGGGGAAAAGGCTTTTTCTCTTTTCTGGGGGAGGGGCCCTGGCATCTCCAACTTTACACTATCGCTCTGAGTGTGCCTCTACAGTGCTTTACACCCATGCCACCCAGAAGGGCTAAAGATTTGGGTGGCGATGTAGAAGTGCTTGTTAATCCTCGGTGGGCCAGGTATCCTCTATGTGTCCTCATTTCCCCCCAGGAGTGACCCTCAGGGACATCCTTACATTCCTTAGTTCTCCTACACAAGCTTGCTCTTTGGAAACCATCAGAGAAACTTCCTCTCAGAGGTAAGGAGTAACGCCCTAGAAAGGCTTTGTGTTACCTTTCCAGGTGTATTTACACTGTAATAACAGACATAGCTTTAAGCCATAGGGGGAGGGACCCATATCTTACAGTATTACCCATTCCAGAGAGGCGGGGGTTGGGTGGAAGGGGTTGGGTGTGGGGGCCCTGAAAGAACACCACCTTTCTTATCCACTCTAGGGATTGGCTCCCATCCCCAGGCTGACTCCAGGACCTGGCTGAGGCGGTGAATGTGCCCCTCTCCTCTGGCCACTGACCGGCTGTTTTGTCTGCCTTATTCAGAGTGGGGCCCCACAGCCCAGCCCCCTCTGGCCTTAGTTCACTCCTCACTTTGAGTGTTGTCCTGTGCCCTTCAATTGTGGCCAAATCTGTGTGTCTCTTGATGAGTCTGTAGATTCCATAGGAGTAGGGATTGGGTCTTTTCATTTCTGTGCTCCTTTCCAGTGATCCTAAGAACTTGCTCCTGGGTTTTTAGGTTCATCACCACCACCCCCCAACCAAGCCACACAATGTGGAGGGTCTTAGTCTCCTAGGGCTGAGAACAGATATTTACTGTCTTGCAGTTCTGGAGAGTAGACATCTGAAACCAAGGTGTTGGCAGGACCCCACTTCCCCCCAAAACCTGAGGGGAGGGTCCTTCCTCGCCTCTTCTAGCTTTGGGTGGTGGCAGGCCATCTCTGGCACTCCTTGGCTTGTAGCGGCAGCACTTGAATCTCTGCCTCTGACTTTGCAGGGCTTCCTCTCCTCTGGGTCTTTGTCTCTCGGTCCCTTCTCATAAGGACAGTGGTCATTTTGGATTATGCGCCACCCGAGTTCACAGGATAAATTCATCTTAACCAATTCCATCTGCAATGACCTTTTTTTTCAAATAAGGTCACATTGGACAACATACCTTTTGTAGGGGGAGGGGGATCACAATTCCACCCACACTAGAGGGCTATGTCCAGCCTTGTCTTTTGGTCTCCAGGTAGCTCTTGCAGACTGTTTTCAGAAAAACAGCCACTGCAATATTTCTGCTCCCATATACTCTTTCAGAATTTTGCCAGTCCTCATCAAGAAGTGCCTTGATGGAACCTGAATGCCAATGATGTGTGATGAGACTGCGAAAGACAAATTAATCACAGTTGAGTTTGCAGACTACAGCATTTTAGCTGGGACAACAAAGTTTTGCTGCAGTAAAGGGAGCAGTGTCAGGGTTCTATGGATGGCGAACGACTTTTATAGTCGTACAAAGGAAGTAAACTTCACTCCTGTTGATTGGACAAGGGTTTGTCTGTCTATAAGGGGCATGTTTAGGGCTGGTGGGCTTTGTTTTGTACTGGGTGTAGGTAATGATTTAGGGCTTGATTGGTCTAACAAATCTGGGTCACCTGATAGGTGGATGCCCTGGTAGGGATTTCAAATTTAAAAAACTGAAGAGGAAGGTGGGCCATGGTGGCTCAACAGGCAGCGTTCTCATCTGTCATGCTGGAGACCGGGTTCAATTCCCAGTGCCTGCCCATGCAAGTTAAAAAAAAAAAAAAAGAAGAGGAAACTCTATAAGGCATTGGGTTTTTGTTTTTGTTTTTAACTCTGAGGGCTCCAAAAGGCTTTTGCTACAAAATTTCATCAAGATGGAGGGACTTCCTTTAAGTGGAATAACACTGGGGTCATGTTTTGTAAAATGTCTTTGTCTCTTAAGCAGTCTATTTATGGATAAAATCATATTAGCATTGAATTTAAAAAAAAGCCAGCAGGGAAGTGCAAAGGGAGGAGTTACAGACAAAAGAATGTTGTTGAACACATATTAATAACCTATTGAGGTATCATGAGTACATAAGAGTTTATTATACTATTTGTTCTGCTTTTGTGTATGTTTGAAAATTTCCAAAATAAAAAATTTGTTTAAGCTGAAAAAGAAAAAGTGCCTTGAACCCAGTCAGAACTTTGGGACTGCCTCAGTGACTAAAATGTGGCTGCCATGATGCTGTGAACTCCTGGCGGGATGTCCCTCATCATCCTCGCTCTGGTTAACCAGCCACCATGCTTTTTTTTTTTTTTAAATTTATTTATTAAAAAATTAAGAAACAAAATAAAACATCAACATATATAATCAGTAATTCACAATATCATCACTTAGTTGCATATTCATCATTTCTTAGAACATTTGCATTAATTCATAAAAAGAAATAAAAAGACAATAGAAAAAGAAATAAAGTGAACACAGGAAAGAAAATGAAAAAAAGAAAAGATTATACCTACCATACCCCTTACCCCTCGCTTTCATTGATCACTAGCATTCCAAACTAAATTTATTTTAGCATTTGTTCTCCCTATTATTTATTTTTATTCCATATGTTCTACTCCTTTGTTGATAAGGTAGATAAAAGGAGCATCAGACACAAGGTTTTCACATTCACAGAGTCTCATTGTGACAGTTGTATCATTATTCAATCATCCTCAAGAAACATCAGCCATCATGCTTTGAGGAAGCCCAACTAGCCCAAGCCGAGAGACCACATGGAGGGGTCCAGATGGAAAGGAGCCGAGGCCCCCAGCCGCCAGCCAGCACCAGCCACGAGGGGGGCCCCTGTCACTGGGGAGCAGAGACAAGCCATGCCCCGGCTACACCTTGCTGAAAATCCCAACCCACAGGATCTGCAAGCATCATAAATGGTTGCTTTAATCCACTGACGTTGGGGACAAGTTTTCATACAATTTTAGTAACTGGTAACTGGAAGTCTCGTCTTTGGGCTTGGATCTTCTCAGTCAATCCCATTTCACAGCAGGAGAGAAGGAAGACCTGGTGTACCGCCTCCCCCTCTCCCCTCTCGTCCCTCATTACTTCTTCACATCACTGTAAACCTCGCTTCCTCCAGAAGGCTTCTCCGTCCCCTGTGCTAGATCAGGGCTCCAGTCGTGGTCTCAGAGTATCTTACATTTTGTATCCTCCCCCCGTGTGCAATTCTAGATTTACTTGTGTGTGTGTTAATGAAATATACGGTCCACGTGGGCAAGGAGCTTATTGGTCTCACCCACTGTGGCACAGCGCCCCATGCCAGGCACACAGGAAGTTGCTGATTGAAAGGAACACATGTTGAGTGACTAAATGTGACCAAGACCTGGTTTGATGATGTCCCAGTGCTCAGGTGAAGGCTTCCTTTGCTTCAGCAATTCGCCTCCGCTCCAAACCCTCTGCTTGTTGCCTTTTTCCACACCAAATTTTCTGACCTTCTACAGATGAAAGCCGTGGTGTCTCCAGCATCTCCTCAAACCCAAAACATCCTGGCTTCATCTTGACAGCCATCTTCTTGCCAAAATAAGCCGGGAAAGGTTATGTGAGTGCCTGGATTCCAGCAGGAGTTGAGCTGGTCTGCGAAGAAAAACAGAGAACAAGGAAATATCCAAAATGTTGATTTGTTTAAACTTCTTCACAAACTTAATAACACAAGGAGACCAACAGAGACAAGCTTGTAACGAAGTAATCAGCCGATGCTGTTAATATTCCAGCAACAAGAAACCATCCTCCACATTTCTTGGGAGTGGATATGAATAGGGTCATTAAAATATGGCCAAGGAGGGGAGGGACAGTTTACTTTTTCTGTCTCCTTAGAGTCTCTGTTCTGAAAGCTCAGCGGGAATTTAAACAAATAGCACAGAGGAATGGTGAATCCGATCATATTTAAAGAAAAAGCCCCTTTCAAACATCTCTTCCCCTGAATAAATATATTTTCCTCTGCAAGTTTCCCTTTTTAAAAACACTGCAGGTTTGGATTTTTTTTCCTGTCTGGAGAGCCTATGTCAGAAAAACAATTAGCTCTAAATTGTTTTAATATTGTTCGCATACTTTTTTCCTCTCGCTCAAGAAGAAACTGTTGCTCCACTGATATAAATGAATGTAAGGAGAAGGGAATGAAGGAGGGGAATAGGGAAAGGTTTTAAATGCCAACCCTCTGATTACAAACATATGGACCATATACAGTCAGAGGAGGGTGAATGGTGTATGGAAAGAGCTACTGACAGAAAGAGATGAATTCATCTGTGAAACGCGTTTGTCAAGGTCACACCTACAGAGAAGGTACATTTGGTTCTCCAATGGCCCTGGGTGTCCTCGCCTTCTAGACAAGAAGAGAGGCAAAAAGGAGTGATGCTCCACCATCTTGGACAAGAGTCCAATGGACCTAGTGGCACAGCCCACCGAATCTCATGGAGGATGGTCCTTGAGTGGTCTGACTTTGGACAAATCACTTAACTTCCTTAAGCTTCAGTCTTGTCACTTCTAAAATGGGGATAAGAGAAGCTTCCTCACAGACTTGTGAGGGTTAAATAAGAGAAAGGAAATAAAATCCCGTTGCCTAGCACATGGAGTTCCACAAATGCTAGGAAGAAAAATAATGGGGTACTCTCTGGGTGCGGCCCGGGCGGGGGGAGGGGTCCGGAGAGGGTAGTAGCCGCCCCCCAAGCTTCTCCAAGCCAGGGAGCTCCGGGCTGCGGCACGGCTAGAGGGCTCAGGGCCTGTCACCGAGTTTGCTTAAGCAACTTCTTTCGCCCCCCCCACCCCCATTCTTTGGCCCGCAAGCTCGGCGAGGATTTTTCTTCCTTCTTCCTCTGTTGTTGTTGGGTTCTGATTACTTCCATCTGGCTGCAGCAGCTCGAGTGGAGTCTCTGAAACAAAACAAAACAAAACAAAAACCCTCCCTTCAACACACACATGCACCAAACCGAGACGGCTGCTTCGCTTCTAGCAAACTTGCGCTCAGCTGACTACGTGTGCGATCCGCGGCGGGAGGCGCCGGCAAAGACCCCCGACACCTGCGCGCGCCGCCCGCCGCCTCCCGCCGGACCGCGGAAAGAGGGGTCCGCGCGGAGCCAGAGCCCCTCGGGTCCCGCCCGGGCCGGGCTTGCGTCCCGGCGCCCGGAGAAGCGAGCTCATAGGGAACAAGCGACCCGGGCATCTCTCCGTGGAGGGGAAGAGGGAGGTGGGAGCGTGCAGGGGGGGCTTGTGGATTTCGGAGATTGAAAACAGAGCAGTCCCGGCGCTCAACTCCGGAGCTCATCTGACTTGAGTTAGCGACCCCTCTCCCAAGTCCCCTCCTCCCACCCCCACCGCGGCACCTTAAAAAAAAATGTACTGGTTCCCTGCGCGAACTTTCAACGTAGGCGTTCTTCCTTTGCTCAGAGCTGGGGAAGGAGGAGAAGAGTCTCCGCCGGCTCCTCCTCCCGTCCGGGTCCCGTCGGGTCCCCTGGGGCCGGGGTGCGGGAGCCGGGGGCGCGCGGGCGGGCGGGGGCGCGCGCGGTGTGTGGCGCCCGGGTGTGCTCGCGCCGTGCGCGCGGGGGCGCTGCGCCGTCCGGCCGCGCTGATGGATTGCAGAAGCGCCGGGGCGAGCCAGCCGAGGCAGCAGGGCTCCGCGGACTTTTTTTCAAACTCCAATCAATGAGACTTCGAGGAGGAGCAGAAGGCGGCGGCGGCGGCGGCGGCGGCGGCGGGGGACGCGGAGAAAGGCGAGGAGGAGCCGGCGGAGTCAGAGGAAGGCGGGCGGGCGGCGACGCGCGCCGGAGCCGGCGGGAGCTGCCGGATCGCCGGCGGTAGGGGCTGCCCGGCCCCCGCCCTCCCGAACCCTCGGGTACCCTCCCTCACCCTGCGCGCCCCGCCCCGGCCGGCAGCCTCGGCAGACGGTAGCCCGCGGCCAGTCACCGCGCCAGCCAACTTGAGATGGGGGCCCGCAGCCGCCGCCCGGCGCCCGAGAGGCCACCTGCGTGCTAGAGGCAAACTTTTGTCTCCCTCGGTAAAGTTGCATTGGCCTTTTCCTTTCTTTTCTTTGCGAAGCGCCCCCGACCCCGGCCGAGCCGTCCCGGACCGGGATGCCGTGCCGTCTCGGGGGGTGCGCTTGGCCGGGTACCGGCGCCGCGGCGCGGGATTTCGGGCGCGGGGCTCAGGGGGTCGAGGCATCCGGGGGTTGGGGCGGCCCCGCTTCGGCGGGGAACGTAAACGGGGGATCCTGGGGCGTGTCACTTTTGGCCCGGGGAACAACTTTGCCTCCCCCCACTTCCACCAAAGGGAGAGAGACTCCCTTCTCAGAGTACACAGCCCGGCCCGGCTCCCGCCGGGTCGCCGCTTAGCCTGAGCCCCAGCGGGGGCTGGGGGTGGTGGTGGGGTGGGATCCAAGTTCGAGATGCTTCGAGGCTCACTGAGGTGGGCAGTGGGAGCGCTTCTCTCCGGAGCGTTGTGGTGTGCGGAGGGGCCGCAGCCGACCCCTTGGGAACTTTTCACTCCACTTCGCCGCGCTCCCCATCCTGGAGCCCTGCCTTTCTTTCTTGCTCGCT
>PVIY010042591.1:0-20871 GCA_004026745.1 Myrmecophaga tridactyla | reverse complement strand
CTAAATAGAAAAATAGCAGATATCACAGAGATTAAAGATTCTGTTGACCAAATTAAAAACATACAAGAGGCATACAACACCAGATTTGAAGAGACAGAGGAAAGAATAAGCGATACAGAGGACAGGATAACTGACTTCAAAGACTCAAAACAGCAAATGG
This sequence comes from Myrmecophaga tridactyla, assembly GCA_004026745.1. NCBI lineage: Eukaryota > Metazoa > Chordata > Mammalia > Pilosa > Myrmecophagidae > Myrmecophaga > Myrmecophaga tridactyla. Next base: position 20,711 of record PVIY010042591.1, on the reverse strand, counting down.
CAAAAAAAAAAAAAAAGGAAAAATTTGAATTGGATCTCAGGGAAATGATAGACAAAACAAAGCACACAAATATAAGAATCATGGTATCCCAGAAGGAGAAGAGAGGAGTAAAGAGCTAGGAAGAGTAGTTGAGGATTGTTCTAGTTTGCTAGCTGCCGGAATGCAACACACCAGAGACAGATTGGCTTTTAATAAAAGGGAATTTATTTTGTTAGTTCTTCAGAGGAATGGCAGCTAACTTTCAACTGAGGTTCTTTCTTATGTGGGAAGGCACAGGATGGTCTCTGCTGGCCTTCTCTCCAGACCTCTGGGTTCCAACAACTTTCCCCTGGGTGATTTCTTTCTGTATCTCCAAAGGCCTGGGCTGAGCTGCAAGTGCTGAGATGAGGTATGCTGAGTGCTTAGGCTGTGCTACGTTGAGCTCTCTCATTTAAGCACCAGCCAATTAACTCATACATCATTCATTACAGCAGGCACGCCTCCTAGCTAACTGTAGATGTAATCAGCAACAGATGAGGTTCACGTGCCATTGGCTCATGTCCACAGCAACAGAACTAGGTGCCTTCACCTGGCCAAGTTGACAACTGAATCTAACTACCACAAGGATATAATGGGGGAAAACTTCCCAAACCTTATACTGGACATAAATATACAAGTCAAAGAAGCCTAACTAACCCCAAATAGAATCCAAGTAGGCCTTCCGCAAGACACATACTTATCAGTCTGTCAAATGTTGAAGAGAGGAAGAAGATTCTGAAAGCAGCAAGAGAAAAACAATCTACTACCTACAAAGGTAACCACGTAAGACTGAGTTCTGACTACTCAGCTAGCACCATAGAGGTGAGAAGGCAGTGGAATGATATATTCAAGATCCTGAAAGAGGAAGACTTCCAGCCAAGAATTCTGAATCCAGCCAAATAGTCCTTCAAAACTGAGGGAGATTGATATTCTCACAGGCAATGTGGACAGCCAAAGCAATAGGCCGAGCCTCCAATCTTGGGGCTTGTTCATATGAAACTTAACCCTGCTAAGGATAGGCTAAGCCTACTTAAAATTAGGCCTAATATTCACTCCCAAGAGAACCTCTTCTGTTGCTCAGATGCAGCCTCTCTCTCTTGGCCGACATAGCAAACAAATTCACTGCCCTCCCCCTTTCTACGTGGGACATGACTTCCAGGGTTGTGGATCTTCCTGGCAATGTGGGACAGAAATCCTAGAATGAGCTGGGGACTCAGCATCAAGGGATTGAGAAAACCTTCTTGGTCAAAAGGGGGTAAGAGCAAAATGAGACAAAATAAAGTGTCAATGGCTGAGAGATTCCAAACGGAGTCGGGAGGTTATCCTAGAGGTTATTTTTACACTTAAAATAGATATCACCTGTTTATTTAAGGTGTAATGGAGAGGCTGGAGGGAACTGGCTGAAAATGTGGAGCTGTGCTCTGGTGGCCATGTTTCTTGAAGATAATTGTATGCTGATATGGCTGTCACAGTGTGACTGTGTGGTTGTGAGAGCCTTATGTCTGATGCTCCTTTTGTCTACCTTATCGACAGACAAGTAAAACATATGGATTTAAAAATGAATAAGTAATAGGGGGAACAAATGTTAAAATAAATTTAGTAGATTGAAATACTGGTGATCGGTGAAGGGGAAAGGTAAGGAGTATGGTATGTATGAATTTTTTTCTGTTTCTTTTTATTGTTTTTTCTGAATTGATGCAGATGTTCTAAGAAATGATCATGATGATGAATATACAACTATGTGATGATAGTGTGAGTTATTGATTATATAACAAGAATGGAATGATCATATGATAAGAATGTGTTTGTATGTGGTTATGTATCATAAATTAAAAAAAAGTAATTTAAAAAAACTGAGGGAGAGATTAAAGTTTTCACAGACAAACAAGTCCTGAAAAAATTCCTCAACAAGAGACCAGCCCTACAAGAAATACTAAAAGGAGTCCTGTCGACTGGAGGTCTGGAAGAGGGCACAGAATTGAGGAGTACCAGTAAGGGTAATTTAAAGGATAAAAAGAGAAGGAGGGAAAAGAATATATAGATCTGACAAATAAAATTAATAAGATGAGATTGTGGATTCAAGAAACACCTTATAAGTAATAACTCTGAATGTTAATGGACTAAACTTACCAATTAGAAGATACAGACTGGCAGAATGGATTGAGAAATATAATCCAGCTATGTGCTACTTACAAGAGACTCATCTTAGACAGAAGGATACAAATAGATTGAAAGTGAAAGGTTGGAGAAAGATGTTCCATGCAAGTTGTTACCAAAAGAAAGCTGGAGTAGCTATACTAATATCAGACAAAATGGACTTTAAATATAAAGACATCATAAGAAGGACACTATATACTAATTAAAGGGTCAATTCACCAAGAAGATATAACAACCAAGTACTTCTCCCAATCAAGGAGCTCCAAGACAGACATTGGCAAAACTGAAGGGAGAGATAGATGTTTCAACAATAATAGGAGACTTCAATACACCACTCACCTCTATATATAGAACAACCAGACAGAAGATCACCAAGGAAATAGAGACATTAAATAACTTGATAAATGAATTAGACCTAATAGACATATATAGATCATTACACACCAAAGCAGCAGGATATACATTCTTCTCTAGTGCTCATGGAACATTCTCCAGGATAGATCACATGCTGGGGCACAGAACAGGCCTTTATAAATTTAAAAACATTGAAATTATTCAAAGCACTTTCTCTGATTACATTAGGATGAAGCTGGATCTCAATAACCAACAAAGAATGAGAACATTCACAAATATATGGAGATTAAATAATACACTCTTAAACAACGAGTGGGTCAAAGGTGAAATTGCTAGATAAATCAGTAGCTATCTGGAGACAAATGAAAATGAGAATACAATGTATCAGAACTAAAAGGGACACAACAAAGGCTGTACTGAGAGGGAAATTTATTGCCCTAAATGCCTATATTAAAAAACAAAATTGAGGACTTAACAGCACACCTGGAGAAAACTGAGAAAGAACAGCATACTAACCCCAAAGCAAATAGTAGAGGAGAAATAACAAAGATTAAAGCAGAGCTAAATGAATGGGAGAATGAAAGAATCAATAAAACCGAAAGTTGCTTCTTTGAGAAAATCAATAAGACTGATGGGCCACTAGTAAGACTGACAAAGAAAAAAACAGAGAGGATGCAAATAAACAAAATCAGAAATGAGAAGGGGTATGTAACCACAGACCCTGAAGAAATAAATCAATAAGAGGATACTATGAACAACTGTATGCCAACAAACTAGACAACTCAGATGAAATGGACAAATTTCTGGAAACACAGAAACAACCTACACTGACTCAAGAAGAAATAGAAGATCTCAACAAACCAATCAAAAGTAAAGAGATTCAATCAGTCATCAAAAATCTTCCTACAAAGAAAAACCCAGGACCAGATGGCTTCACAGGGGAATTTTATCAAACATTCCAAAAAGAACTAATACCAATCCTGCTCAAACTTTTCCAAAAAATTGAGGAAGGAACTCTACCTAACTCATTTTATGAAGCTAAATCATTTTAATATTAAAAATGGGTAAAGATGCTGTAAGAAAGGAAAACTACAGGCCAGTCTCCCTAATGAATGTAGATGCAAAAATTCTCAACAAAATATTAGCAAATCAAATCCAACAACACATTAGAAGAATTAAACACTATGACCAAGTGGGGTTTATACCAGGAATGAAAGGATGGTTCAACAGAAGAAAATCAATTAATGTAATATAACACATTAACAAATCGAAAGGGAAAAATCACATGATCATCTCAATTGATGCTGAGAAAGCATCTGACAAAATTCAATATCCTTTTCTGATAAAAACACTCCAAAAAATAGGCATCTGTTCTAGTTTGCTAGCTGCCAGAATGCAATATACCAGAAATGGAATGGCTTTTAAAAGGGGAATTTAATAAGTTGCTAGTTTACAGTTCTAAGGCTAAAAAAATGTCCCAATTAAAACAAGTCTATAGAAATGTCCAATCAAAGGCATCCAGGGAATGATACCTTGGTTCATGAAGGCCAAAGAAGTTCAGGGTCTCTCTCAAGTGAGAAGGCACATGGTGAACACAGTCACAGTTTCTCTCTCATCTGGAAAGGCACATGATGAACACAGTCAGGGTTCCTCTCTCATCTGGAAGGGCACGTGGTGAACATGATGTCATCTGCTAGCTTATTCTCCTGGCTTCCTGTTTCACGAAGCTCCCCAGGAGACATTTTCCTTCATCTCCAAAGGTCGCTGGCTGGTGGACTCTGCTTCTTGTGGCTATATCATTCTGCTCTGCTCTCTCTGAATCTCTCATTCTCCAAAATGTTTCCTCTTTTATAGGACTTCAGAAACTAATCAAGACCCACCCAAATGGGTGGAGACACATTTCCCCCAATCCAGCTTAACAACCACTCTTGATTGGGTTACATCTGCAGAGAGATGATCTAATTACAGATTCAATCATACAGTATTGAATAGGGATTACACTGCCTTTACAAAATGGAATTTAGATTAAAACATGGCTTTTCTAGGGGATATACATCCTTTCAAACCAGCACAGCATCTAAGATAACTACCTCAATATGATAAAGGGAATATGTGAAAAACTGATAGCCAGCATCATACTCAATGAAGAGAGACTGAAATCCTTCCCCCTAAGATCAGGTACAAAACAAGGATGCCCCTGTTACCACTATTATTCAACATTGTTCTGGAAGTTCTAGCTAGAGCAATCAGGCAAGACAAAGAAATAAAGGCATCCAAAATGGAAAGGAAGAAGTAAAACTCTATTATTTGCAGATGACATGATACTATACTTGGAAGAGCCTCAGAAATCTACAGCAAGTTACTTGAGCTAATAAATTTGGCAAGGTGGCGGAATGTAAAATTAATGTGCAGCAATCAGTAACATTGCTATACACAAGCAATGAACCTAGCTGAGGAGTAAGTAAAGGAAAAAATTCCATTCAAAATAGCAACTAAAAGAATCAAGTACTTAGGAATGAACTTAACTAGGGACATAAAGGACTTGTACACAGTAAACCATTTAGCATTGCTAAAAGAAATCAAAGGAGATCTAAATAAGTGGAAAAACATTCCTTGTTCATGGGTAAGAAGGCTAAATATGGTTAAGATGTCAATTCTACCCAAATTGATCTACAGATTGAAAACAGTACCAATCAAAATTCCAACAACCTACTTTGAAGACTTGGAAAAGCTAATTACCAAATTCTGGAAGGTAAAGAGACCCTGAATAGCTAAAAACATCCTAAAAAAGAAAAAAAGAAGTGGAAGGATTAAGCTCCCTGACTTTAAAACTTATTATAAAGTCACAGTGGTCAAAACAGCATGGTACTAGCACAAAGATAGACGCATTGGGCAATGGAATCAAATCAAGAGTGCAGAAATAAATCACCAAATCTATGGTCAACTGATTTTTGACAAGGCCCCCAAATCCTCTGAACTGGGACAAAATAGTCTTTTCAATAATTGGGCATGGAAGAACTAGTTATCAATAGCCAAAAGAATGAAAGAGGACCTCTATCTTACACCATACTCAAAAATTAACTCAAAGTGGATCAAACACCTAAATATGAGAACTAGCACCATAAAGTTTCTAGAAGAAAATGTAGGGAAACATCTTCAAGACCTAGCAATAGAACGTAGCTTCCTAAACTTTATACCCAAAGCACAAGCAACAAAAGAAAAAATAGATAAATGGGAACTCCTTAAGATCAAATGCTTCTGTACCTCAAAAGACTTTCTCAAAAAGATGAAGAGGCAGCCAACTCAATGGGAGAAAATATTTGGAAATCACTTATCAGACAAAGGTTTGATTTCCTGTATATAGAAAGAAGTCATATAACCCAACAACAAAGGAACAAACAACCCAATTATAAAATGAGTTAAAGATATGAATAGACATTTTTCTGAAGAGCAAATACAGATGGCTCAAAAGCACATGAAGAGTTGCTCATTTTCATTGGCTATAAGGGAAATGCAAATCAAGACTACAATGAGATACCACTTCACACCTATAAGAATGGCTGCTATTAAACAAACAGGAAACCATAAATGTTGAAGAAGATGTGGAGAAACTGGGACACTTACCCCCTGCTGGTGGGAATGTATAGTGGTGCAGCCAGTATGCAAGACAGCTTGGTGGTTCCTTAGGAAACTAAATATTGAGTTGCCCTATGACCCAGCAGTAGCACTACTTGGTATATACCCAGAAGAGCTGAAAGCAATGACACAGATATTTGCATTTCGATGTTCATAGCAGCATTATTCATGATCACTAAAAGATGGAAACAAACCAAATACCCATTAACAAGATGAGTGGATCAACAAAATGTGGTATATACATATGATGGAATATTAGCAGTCGTAAGATGAAATGACGTCTTGAAGCACATGACAAGATGGATGAACCTTGAGGACATAATACTGAGTAAAATAAGCCAGACACACAAGGATAGATACTTTATGAGTCCACTTTTATGACCAGCATAAAGGTGGCTGAAGGATGCACTGCCTGAGAAGTAGATTGGCGAATGATGGTTTATACTTATGAATGAAGGTCATGCTGCTACAAAAAGGAACAAAATATCGTTGAGCCATGCAATGATGTGAATGAACATGTGGGACACTTGGTGAGGCAAAATAAGCCAGAAACAAAAGAACAACAATGGTATGGTCACCTTTAGAAAATGCTTATAAGAAAACAGGGGCCTAGATTGTAAGCTTTTAGAGCTTAAGTGGTGATTATTATTTTTGGATTTTGAGAGGCTGTTTTATATATATATAACCTGATATTTAGAGATAAGAACAAAGGCTGTTTTATATGTATATATATATAACCTGATATTTAGAGATAAGAACAACGCCAGTCTGGTTGGGGTTAAAGTAATTCAGAGCATGGGTAAGGAAGACAGTGTCTATATTTTAGAATCACACATACTCTTTGACACCAAAAGAAGAAAGGTTTATCTGGTCTGAAAGTGAAATTTTCCGTAGTACATATCTAACTCAACCTATCTGTATAGCTCATTTGAAGAATTGAAACACAGGGAGCCCAGAATCAGAAAGAGGTCCTTTAATCCTGTAGAGATTATTTTAATGCCAGGATACATCCTAGAGTATATTAGGCAGATAATCAAAAAGTATTGACAAAGTCCCTTGAGGGATGGGAGAAAGAATATGAAACTATTAAACCTTACCATCAGGGAATCCCCTGAAACTTTGTCAAACATTAAAGACACCCAAATCAATAGGCCATGCCCTCGATCCTGAGACTTACTCTTGTGACGGTTATGTAGGTAGTGGAGAAGCTTTGACTACATATAGGCATGCCTAAGAGTTACTTCTGGAGGACTCTTTTGTTGCTCAGGTGTGGCCTCACTCTCTCCAAGCCCAACTATGCAAGTGAAATCATTGCCCTCCCCACCACATGGGACATAACATCCAGGAGTGAAAGTCTACCTGGCAATGTGGGAGAGGACTCCCAGGGATGAATCCGGCCGTGGCACCATGGGATCAGCAATTCCATCCTGACCAAAAGGGGGAAAAGAAGTGTAACTAATGAAATATCAGTGGGAGAGAGAAAGTTCAAATAGAGTCGAGAGACTACTCTGGAGGTTGCTCTTATGCAAGCCTCAGTTAGACCTTGCTACCTGTCATAACCTGCCAACCCTCAACAAGGACCATTCCAGACAATCCTAAAGAATGCCTAGGACAATATATAAGATTCCACACGGGTTCCATGCGCTAGAGTAACTTTCCAGAAACCTACCACCTCCATGTGGGTCCCTGGTCCAGATAAGTCCTGAAGCCTAGAGGGCCCGGCCTCTCTAGAACATCAGATAGTTCCATCTCTCTACCCCATGTTAGTGACAGACACTTCCAAAAAGAAAAATTTAGAATGGCCATAGTCCAAATACCCCTAATGAGAGGGATGGAAATGGTGGAATTATACAGTGAAGATAGGATTTAACAAATGAATATGAATGCTGAATCATTATATTGATATCTCTTTTAGTCTCCAGTATCTTGGAGCAGGTAGAAGTAAGAACCTAAAATTGGAATTGTAACCCATGTCAAACTCTGAAATATGTTCTACAACTAATTCTGGTGCTATGCTTTGAAATTTATTGCTTTTTTGTATCTATGTTATTTTTTCACAAAAAAAAGAAGGGAAAAAAGCTTATTGTGATAATAAAAAAATATTTAAGCCTTCATGCTTCCTATATTCTGGAGCAGCTAGAAGGAAAAATCCAAGAGGATCATATGGTAGCCCATGACAGACTCTGGGATCTGTCCTGTAACTACTTGTTGAAGAGTGCTTTGAAAACTATTGCTTTTTTATTTCTTTGCTTTGTGTATATATTATACTATACATTTAAAAAGTTTTTAAAAAAATCAGATTAGTTAAATAAAACTGCTATATTCTTAAATTTGAATTGGAAGTATCAGAATGAAGTTAAGATTTTTTCTCTTTTTTATTAAGTGTATTTCATCTGTGTTCACTGATCTTGAAACACTCATCAAGCTACTAACAGTAGCTATTTCTAGGCCCAAGACTGTGGTCATTATATATCATTTCCCACTGAAAGAAACCGGGGATTTTTGGAAAAATGGCTGATTCCAATCTGGGGCCAGAAACATGCAGAACCCTGCAACATCTTTTCATACCAGGAAACAAGGATGCCATGGAAGTTTGTAAGGTTCATTTCACCAGACCCAGGAGTCCGTGGTAGATACTCTCAGTGACTAAAAAGAGGTAATTTAAGTAATAATTATATTAAAAATAATAACTGCCGTGGATTGAAATCAAATATGTTCAAGTCCAGGTGTTCACAATAACATTTAAAAGGGCAAACCAAAAACACCTTATTGATCATCTTTAGAAGATACTGAAATCCAATTCATTATTCTGAAAACTAGGAAATAAAGGAAAAGAACCAAATATTCAACCTGCCTTTCCTGTATAGATTACCTTAGGGTAACTTTACAGAAGATTTCTTTAGGATAACATTATAAAAAATTATAAAGAATGATAGAACTCCTAGATGACTGCCAGGAATGAGTCTGGCCTTGGCACCGTGGGATCAACAATGCCATCCTGACCAAAAAGGAGAAAAGACATATAGCAAATAAGGTGTCAGTAGCTGAAAGAGTTCAGATAGAGTCGGCAAGCTTCAGTTAGACATTGCTACCTACCATAACTTGCCAAACCCCAACCAAAACAATTCCTTCCAATTCTAAAGAATACCTAGGGGTATATATAAGATTCTCCAAAGGTTGCATACATTAGGGTAACTTTCCAGAAACCTACAACCTCTAGATGGGTCCCTGGACCAGATAAATCCTGAAATAGAGAACATCATAAAGTTCCATCCTCTATCCCATACTATCAATAGCCCTTTCCAACATGAAAAAGTTGAAATAGGCATAGCCAAAACATCCCTAAAGAGAGAGAAAGATAGAAAGTAATGGTAGAGTTGTACAGAGAAGGTAGGGTTTAGCCAATGAGTATGATTAGTGAATCATTATATTGATATTTCTTTTAGTTTCCAGTATCATAGAGCAGCTAGAAATAAAAACCTAGAATTGTGGCATTGTATATATATATATATATTCCTTCTAGCTTTCAGTGTTCTGGTGCAGCTAGAAGGAAAAACCTGAGATGATGAAATGGTAGCCCATGACAAATTCTAGGATCTGTCCTGTAACTACTTGTTGAAGAGTGCTTTGAAAATTATTGCTTTTCTTTGTATATATGTTATATTATTCAATTTAAAAAGTTAAAATAAAAAAGATATACCAGCCAAATGGAATGCATAAAACTTGTTTGGATAGTGATTTGAACAAACCAATTGTGAAAGGATATTTATGGAAAATCAAGTGTGAACTGTAACTTGGGTATTTAATAATATTAAGAAATTGCTGTTAATTTTTTTAGGTGTGATGCTGGTAATCATGATTATGTTTTTGAAAAAAGTCCTTATCATTTAGAGATCTATACTGAAATATCTGTGGTTGAAATGATATCTGGGATTTGCTTTAAAATAATCCTGTGGGAATGGGCTGGAGAAGTGAATGGAGTTATAGATAAATCAGGATTGTCTATGCGTTCATAATTGTTCAAACCAAGTGATGGATGGGTATAAGAGGGTTCCTTATATCATTTTCTCTACTTTGGTATTTTTCTCTATTTTTGGTATATGTTTTAAATTAAACTTTTTTTGTTATTATTGTTTTATTTTTTGTTTTTAACTCAAAGTTTCAGACCAGAAGCAAATGTTATTAGTTTTTTAATGTGCTTGGGGGTGGTTTGAAATACAAAGCTGTATGGTAAGATGATGGACTAGCCAAACCCTACTGGTTAGAGTAAGAAAGAAATCCCTGGAATCTGAGCTCTCTGATACTCAAATCGCCTCTCAACCAGGTGCTTTCCTTTCTTCTCAGACTGTTTCAGTGAGGTTGGTGGGTGAGAGGAAGGGATGAAGTTTGTTGGTTTGGTTTGGTTAATTCATCCCGTTTTCTTTGCCATTGGACTGAATCTAGTGACTCACTTGGCAGTGATTTATTTCTTCCTGAGAGCATTGATGTAAAAAGCCTGAGCTAACAGGCCATGCCTGCCATTGAGTGGTTCCACTCTTGGGTTCATTTGCACTTGTAGTCTGGATGAGGACAGACCCTTTTTTTTTTTTTTTTTTTTTGTAATAAGGATAGCACTTGAGATAAGAATTTCTTTTTGATCTACTCAACTCCTTACCTGGCTCCAGAAAGTTTCTCTCCTCACATTAATCGGAAATCAAATACTATGTGTATATAGGGCCAGGCCAGATCCAGGTTCTTCTCCTGAAAGGTGCCAGAGCCACATTCCGTCCTTACCATTCTCTCCCCTAAAAGGAAACAGAAGATTTATTTTGTCTGTAGCTGTAAGTGTCAAGAACACTACTCTTCCCATACATGAAATAGAACAAAACAAACAAAAATACCCTGCAAAGAAGCAGAATGCTTTTCCTCTTTGGAATTTAGGCAAATGAGGGTTATGCTAAAGTTCCTCTATGTAGGAATGGCCATAGATAGAAATGCACCTTAGCTACAGAGCAAAAGTACATCAGCTCTGCCCACCCCTAACAAATGGGAATAACAGGTATGTGCAGTCATCCTAAACCTAGGCCTGTCCTGTTGTTAGTCTATAGACATGTTACACTTTTTCATCTTAGATTTTAGATGTTTTAAGCATAGTATTAATCCTGAGCGACAAAACAGTGAGAATTCTGAAAGTGCTAATAATAAGCAGTGTACAATTAGGATAGAAACAGAAATAGGGCCAATAAAAATTACAAGGGGGAAAAGGAACTGTTTTTCTGTAACAGACAACCAGCAAGAGGAAAAATAAAGAAATGGAAAAAGGTTGAAGTTTGTGGCAAGAAGGATGGGTATCATTATTCTGTGGTTAATTTAGGAGAAGGCAGGGCTTCTGTTCAAGAACTTTAAAAGCTAAGCTGGTAAAAGTGTCAATAATGACATTTTAGTTGTGAGCCAAGGATGGCTTCCTAGATTCTCCTCTCATTCAAACCTGTTTCTCTGCACTCCCAGAATACATGGTGAGGTGGGAGCACGATGTCTGTTGGGGCTGCGAAAGGAGATCCTGCTAAGCATCAGAGGCTATCAAAGAGGGAGATCTTCTTTGCAACATTAATATTAAAGACTATGCAACATTAAAAAAAAAAAAAAGAGGGAGATCTTCCTAATTTTATTTTTTTTAATATATAAATAATGCTTAAATACATTTAGGAGATTAGAAATTTAGGTAAATTCCCCTTGACCATACTACCTGATCTCAGACTCCTCCCTAAAGATAACCACTTTTCAGTTTGCTATGGGTCCTTGCATCCTTCTAGACTTTTTGCTATGTGTTCACCTTTTAGGTACCTATAGAAATGGTTTTGTTTTGTATGCTTTTTCCTTTCTTGAATGTAAGTAAAACTATTCTGCCCTTCACAATTGGAATTTTCAATTGACAGTAGGTCTTGGTGATCTTTCATGTCAGTATATAAAGATTTTCTAGTTCTTTTTTTTTTTTTTTTTTTTTTTTTTTTTTTTTTTTTTTTTTTTTTTTTTTTTTTTTTTTTTTTTTTTTTTTTTTTTTTTTACTGCTGCCTATGATTTAATAGTATGGATAAACCATAATTTAACCATTCCTCTATTGATGTGCTTTTAGGTTGTTTCCAGTTTTCCACTATTAGAAACAGTGCTTGGTGCACTGAGTATCTTTGTTCATTCCTCTTTGTGAACGTGTTTTTCTCTGGGGTAGACATTGGGAAGTAGAACGATTGGGGCAAAGGAAATGTGCTTTGTATAATTAATAGATTCTTCCATGTTGCTCTCCAAAGTGACTGTACTGGTTATATGTCCCTGACAACCAAATGGATTTTCATGGATTTAACTTTTTCCTCAGGAAAATGATGGAAGGAGTAGAAGTATATGCTTGATTTTAAAGCTTCAAAAACCCTCCTGGCACTTTTTGGTTAAAATGTATATAGGGACTGCAAGTTTAAAACTTCCTCAGTCACTTTGGCTTTCGAATATAGGAAGAGTGGGCCACGGTGGCTCACTGGCAGAGTTCTCGCCTGCCATGTGAAAAAAAGAAAAAGAATATTGGGATTTTTTCAATTCCCAGATCATGCACCTCCCCCCCAAAACAAGAACATAGGCACTTGGAATCATACCTGCATATATGTATAGGCTTCTCTGTGCTGGTAGAAGCAAGGCTTCTTGCTCCAAGCAAGGCTTGGATAAGAGGAGCAAGGCAGGTTCTGTCCAGTTAGAAGCCTCTGGGCAGAAGATTCCTTCTTCCCAAATAGATGGAGCTGTTTAAAGGAAAGAGAGAATGCAGTTGCTTGAATAAGACTCAAGGCTCTCTTGAAATGGTGAGCAAAGACCTGTTTTTTACAGAAGGGTGTGACACATAATGGGTGAATAGAGGGATTTAACTAGTGACTGGAGTACTGCCAGGGTGAGCTGGCTGTGGTCAGGTAAGCCCCTACTAAGCTCTGTTTGCATACAAAGTACTCATTTCACCTGGAGGAAACGGAAGTTGTTTGACCTTGGCTTCTCTACCAGGACAGTCTTGCCATGAGTTTGGACCCAAGGTGAGTCAGGGATCTGCAGTCTGCTTCTGGGAGGAACTGTACCATCATGGGGTAGTGAACCTGCCTTGAAGGGTCTGCAACCCCCAGATACAGATTTTGGGGTGAATACCCCCAAGGGCTGCAGCAACCACTCAGCCTCCTACCACACCTATTATAGCCCGTATTCCAGTTTGCTGATCTCCTCTACTTATAAAAAAGGATTTTCCTTACACTTCATTATTTTCCTTTTTGGTTGTGGCCAAAAAGGGGAGAGGAAGGAAGCTGGAGAGCAAGAGTTTTTGAGAAAATACATAGGGAAACAATATTGAGTCTCCTTTGACTAGCTTTCTAATCCTTTGTGATTCCTTTGATTCTAGGCAAAACTTAGAAGGAGTATCCTTTACATTTCCTTTTAGTTTTGCAAGAGCAAACATGTCTCCTCTTGCTTTTTATTTAATCAAATGTTGCGGCACATTCATTTCCTCATAGAAACCTTGCAACCACACTTAGCCAAATTAATATTAGACAGAAATAGTTGAAAGATGCTCTCTAACCAAACATTCAAAATGAACTTTTCAAGTCATGAAACTGCCTTCAGAACTTGATGGGTAGGGGCTTATCCTTACTTCCACTACCTGACCAGGTTGGAAAAACATTAGGACTGGCCACTATCCACACCATTTATCCAGGTATGAAGAACTTCACCTTCTAGTCACGAAAGTTCTTTAACTGCATGGTACAGAGAATCTGTTGTTGTGTGTTTATTGTTCTTGTTTTTATTCATTTTTTAAAGAAAGGCTTCTATTTTGCTCCTTCTTTGGAGGAGTCTAATTTGAACCCCTTGCAATGGAGTTATTGTGCAATCATGCCCCTAGGAGTTCCTTCTCTGAAAGGCATCTTGTCTGCTGTGCATGTGTGTGGTGAAGGGCAAGGGTGCCAAACTCTGTCTTGTACTAAGTTGAAACCTCTAAGCTCCACAGTATCCCACTGTTTTCTTTTCCTTGTAGGAGATAGAATATTAAAGGGGAATCATCCAGTACCTATCTAATTTTTACTTCAGTGTGATTTGGATACACCATTGCTTTCAACTCTTATCCAAAGTTCCTAGTGTGGGTCTTGCCGATAACTATGCTGCAGGTCTCTAGACTGACCTCGTAGCTTTGGCTTGGGGATGGGCAGTAGGGTCAGGCAGAGAGAGAAGTACAGACTTGTATTGAGGTGCTCACTCACAGCTTTGTTTGGCCCACGTGGGTCCCTGGAAGAATGAAAGTTTCTGTTATCAAAAAGTATCAGGGCTTCCTGTTGATGAAGAGGGTGATGTGAGACACACCAAGTTGCTGTTCCCCACAGAATCTTTGAACAATTAGCAAAAACTGGCAGAGCCATCTCCCTTAAAATTCCAGAAAATAGTTAAAGGGTTACAGTGACTGGGCAAGTGTCAAAAACACAGCTTTAAAAATAGTAGGAGAAGCTCCTGGGACCCCTGCTGGTCCCTCCCCGGCATGGTGTAGATCAACCTGCATTCCCATTGTGGGTCCCTGTCTCTATTCTGGAGGAAGCAAAATAGCCCCTATGTGCATACTGAGGTATCTTTATTTCAGTGCCAAACTATTGGGTGGCAGCTTGAAATAAGGAAATTCATCTCTGGCTCCCCCACCACCACCCCGCCCCACCCAGAACTTGCTCTGCTGGCAGAAGCAGCTTGTGGACATTAAAACAGTGTAAGAAACAATTAAATCAAAGTGGCCTGGAACAGTGGATTACCTCCTAAAGGAGCACCCAGGAGGGGGAAGAAAGTCTATTTCATAGGAAGTAGAGGGAGCATTGGAATTCCTGTACCTGGGGGAATTCCTAAGGCTACAAGTAAGGACAAGCCCAGGACAAGACTCAGACTCAGGATCTTGTACTTCACATTTGCATCAGGGTAACATTCTTGATAGGAGGGCAAAACTCGAGGAGAACACTGGCCAACACAGAGCCCAAAGACTGTGAAAGGTGTTTTTTGCATTGGTTTGTTTGTTTTCTTTAGCTCCTGGCACTCAAGAAAGTCTGTGTCATGTCACTAGCTGGATACAAACTTTATGAGTAGGAAGCTCAGGGTCTAAGTCTCAGAGTTAACATTTTAAAATATTAAAATGTACAGTGTACAAAAGATTACAAGACAAAGTAACAGGAAATTATGGTCTGTCCAAAGGAACAAGATAAAAATCTAGAAACTATCAATGAAGAAAACCAGACTTTGGATGTACCAAAAATTGATCCTCAATTATAATTATATATGCAACTGATGGCAGAGCCCCAAAATATATGGAGCAGATATTGGCAGATTAAAGGGAAGAAATAGATGGTTCTTCCTTAATAGTAAGAGACAACAATACAACACTTTCTGATAATGGATAGAACATTTAGATAGAAGGTCAGCAAAGAAATAAAAGACTTGAACAATACTATAAACACCTAGACCTCACAGACACATAGAATACTTCACCCAACTTCTGCATGGATGCACATGGGTCATTCTGAAGGATAGGACACAGAACAAGTCTTGATAAATTTTAAAATGTTGGAATCATACGGTGTTTCTTGATCATAATGGAGTGAAACTAGAAATCAATAACAGAGGGAGAACTGGAAAATTCACAAATATTTGAAAGTTAAAGAGTGCATTCTTAAACAACCAAGGATCAACGAAGAATCACAAGGGAATTTAGGAAATATCTTGAGGCAAATGAAAATGAAAACAAAACATGCCAAACCTTAAGGGATGCAGCAGAGGCAATGCCTAGAGGGAAATTGGTAGCTCCAAATGCTTACATTAAAAAAGGAGAAATATATCAAATCATAGACCTAACCTCAGGACAGAAAGATTTAGGAAAAGAAGAGAAAACTAAATCCAAAGTGAACAGAAGGAAAGAAATAACAAAATTTACAGTGGAGATAAATGAAATAAATAATTTAAAAACAATAGAGGGAATTAGCAGAACCAAAAGTTGGTTGTTAGAAAAGATCAATAAAATCCACAATCCCTTTTAGCTAGACTGACAAGAAAGAAAAGAGAGGATGCAAATAACTAAAATCAGAAATGATAGGGGGATGTTACTACTGACCCCAATGAAATGAAACGGATTGTAAGAGGATGCTATGAACAACTGTATGTCAACAAATTAGATAACCTAGATGAAACAGATAAATTCCTAGAAGCACACCAACTGCCTACACTGACTCAAGAAGGAATAGAAGATCTCAAAACCAGTAACTAATAAAGAGATTAAATTGTAATCAAGAACCTCCCAACAAAGAAAAATCCAGGACTGGATGGCTTCATGGGGGAATTTTACCAAATATTCCTAGAAGAATTAACACCAAACCTGCTCAAACTCGTAAAAAAAATTTTGAAGAGAAGGGAAATCCCCTAATTCATTCTCTTAGGCCAACATCATCCTCATATCAAAACCAGATAAAGATACCACAAGAGGGTGGGCCACGGTGGCTCAGCAGGCAGGAATGCTTGCCTGCAATGCCAGAGGACCCGGGTTCGATTCCTGGTGCCTGCCCATCTAGAAAAAAAAAAAATACCACAAGAAAAGAAAATTATAGAACAATATCTTTTATGAATATAGAAGTAAGAATCCTCAATACTTGCAAACCAAATCCAACAGTACATTAAAAGAATTACACGCTGTGATCAAGTGGGATTTATCCCAGTTGTACAAGGGTGGTTCAACATAAGAATATCAATTAATGTAATACACCACATTACAGAATGAAGGAGAAAAACCATGTGATCATCTCAATTGATGCAGAATAGGTATTTGACAAAATCCAGCACCCTTCTTGTTAAGAATACATAGGAAAATAAGAATTGAAGGAGACTTCCTCAACATGACAAAGTGCATATATCCAAAACCCACAGCTAACATCATACTTGATGGTGAAAGGTAGAGAGCTTTCCCTCTAAGATTAGTAATAAGATAAGGATATCTATTGTCACCATTGTTATTCAACTTTGTTCTAGAAGTTCTAACTAGAACAATTAAGCAAGAAGAAGAAACAAAAGGCATCACCTTGGTATAGAAAGAAGTAAAACTTTCCTTATTTGCATATGATATGATCCAGAAAATCCTGAAAAATCCACAACAAAGCTCTTAGAGCAAATAAATGAATTCAGCAAAGTGATGGGGTATAAGATCAACACCCCAAAATCAGTAGTGTTTCTATACACTACTAATGAGCAATTGGAAGAAGTCAGGAAAAAAATCCATTTACGATAGCAACTAAAAGAATCAAATATCTGGAAATAAATCTAACCAAGGATATAAAAATAAATTTAACTTGCACATTGAAAACTACAAAATATTGCTAAAAAAAAAAGTCAAAGAATACATAAACAAATGGAAGGACAGTCCATGTTCATGGATTGGAAGGCTAAATATTGTTAAGATGGCAGTTCTACCCAAAATGCTTTACAGATTCTAATACAATCTGAATCAAAATTCCAACAATCTTATTTGCAGCCATGGAAAAGCCAATTGTCAAATTTATACAGAAGAGTAAGGAGTTCTAGTAGCCAAACCCATCTTGGAGAAAAGAAGACTGAAATTGGATGACTCACACTTCCTGATCATAAAATTCATTACAAAACAGCATGATATTGCACAAAGACAGACATCTAGACCCATAGAATTGAATTGAGAGCTCAGAAATCAACCCTCACATTTATGGCCAGCTGGCTTTTGACAAGGGGGCAAAGACCACTTAATTGGGAAAGATTAGTTTCTTCAACAAATGGAGTCTCCATTTGCAGAAAAATGAAGGTGTATATCTCATAACATATATAAAAATTAACTCAAAATGGATCAAAGACCTAAATATAAGAACCAGAACTTTAAACTCCTAGAAGAAAACAGAGGAAATCATCTTTAGGACCTTGTATCAGATGACAAGTTTCTTAGACTTTACACACAAAGCACAAGCAACAAAAGGAAAAATAGAAAAATGGTATCTCACCAAAATTAAAAACTTTTGTGCCTCAAAGGACTTTATCATTGAAGAAAATGACAACCTCACAGTGGAAGAAAATATTTGGAAACCACATATCTGGTAAGGGTTTAATATCCAGTAGGCATAAAGAAATCCTTCAACTCAATAACAGAAGGACAAACAGCTCAATTACAATAACAGAAAGACAGCCTAATTTAAAAATGGGTAAAAGGTTTGAATAGACATTTCTCCAAAGAAGATACACAAGTTGCCAAAAGGCACACAAAAAGATTCTCAACATTACTAACCATAAGGAAATGCAATATATCAGAATTGGTTTAGCTTTTATAAAGGGGATTTATTTGAGTTACAAGTTACAATTCTAAGGCCACGAAGATGTGCCAATTAAGGCATCTACAAGAGGTACCTTCATTCAAGAACAGCTGATTGACTCTGGGACCTTGTCTTTGGCTATGGACTCTTAGATATGACACCAAAAGCATGGACTGCAAAAGAAACAATAGATAAACTGGACTTCATCAAATTAAAAACTTCTGTGCATCAGAGGAAATTATCAAGGAAGTAAGAAGACTACCTACAGAATGGCAGAAAATATTTGGAAACTGTGTATCTGATAAGAGCTTATTATCCAGAATATATAAAGAATGCCTACAGATCAACAAGAAGACAAACAATCAAATTTTAAAATGGGCAAAGGACCTGAATAAACATTTCTCCAGAGAAGATACATAAATGGCCAGTAAACACATGAAAAGATGTCAACATCATTAACTGTTAGTGAAATGCGAAGCAAAACCATGAGATAATAGGCTGATCAATGGGAAGTCTGTATTTTATACATGACTTTTCTGCAAACCTACAACTTCTCTAATAAAAAAAAAAAAGAACAGCCGATTGAGTCTAGGGTTTCTTCATTACACTGCAAATGGCAGTGTCTGCTGGCCCTTTTCTCCTGGGTTGGTTTCAAAATGGCTCTCTGGCTTCTGTGGGTTCTTCCTTAGCATCTCCTGGGGTGTTCTGTCTCCAAGTGTCTACTCTCTGTATTCTCTCTCTAAGCATCCTGTGCTTTCTCCAAAATGTCTGCTTCTTAAAGGACTCTGGTAAGCAGATTAAGTACCTTGAATGAGTGGAGTCACAGCTCCATGGAAACAATCTAATCAAAATGTCCCACCCAATTATAGGTCTGCCCCCACTAGATTGGATTAGAAGAACATGGCTTTTCTGGGGCATATAACAGTTTCAAACCAGCACTTTCCACTGTGTGGACCTCAAAAAGACATGTTCTTTCCATATACAAAATATTATTCATTCCATCACAATATCACAAAAGCCTTAAACAATTTCAATAATAGTACAAATACAATTCAGAAACAGTACAAAATCTCATCAATATCAGTTACAGGAATTGTCTGTCCTAAGTCAAAATTCTCCTCTGACTATGGACTTGTGAAACTCAGAACAAGCTGTCTGCTGCCAGTATACAAAGGAGGTGCAGTCAGAGGATAAATGTTTCCATTTCAACAGAGAGAAGTTGAAAGGAAAAGAGGGATCACCAGATCCAAACAATTCCGAAAACCAACAGGGCAAACTCCATTACACTTTAAAGTCTGTGAATCATTTAGAGAATGGCGTTTTATTCTCGGGGCTTGGTAAAGTGGCATTCCCACCCTTTCCAAGGGTTTACACAGTGGCCCTGTTCTCTCCAAACACTGGGATAAGGGTTGCAACATTGGGGAGACGCCCTTAATATTGGCCCCACTCTCTACGGGCATCTGAGTGGCATCTGGACTCTCTCACACCTCTGGGGCACATGCTCAACCATTCCAAAAATTGGGGTGGTGGCCAGGCTGTCTGCAATCCCTGGGGTATGTACTCCACCCTCTCTGAGGCCTGAGGTAGCAACACTTTTCCACCCTCTGCTTCTGGGGCAAACTCACCCTCTCCACATACATACATGGATCCTTTCTCCTGGCCCAAGATTTCCTGGCTCCAGCCCTTAGCTTCCATGGTTCTGCCTCTGAAGTCATTTTTAATTCAACTTGTCCTTTATCTGTCCCTTTTAGTCCAGACTGGCAGTGGTTCCATTTATACAGATCCTGCACCATTTGTTGGTTTTCCATGCAGTATACAGGAACCACAACAATCAAACAATAGGACTGTCCACAAGTCCTTTCTGGATAACTCCATCTCCAATCCTGGCTTGTGCTGAAATGGCTGACTGGTTCCATGTTTGATTAAATCCTTACATGAGGCACTATTCCCTGGGAACTCATTTCCAAAAGCTCAGAATTTTGCAAACTATTAATTTCTGGTTTCTTTGTACCCAAGAGTTCAGTTCTCAGCTTATCCCTTTCTTGTCACATTTTAATATATGCCATAAGGAGAAGCCCTGCTGCATTTTCCACATTTAGATTGGAAATCTCTTCAGCTAAGTATGCCAGTTTGTCACTTTCAAATTCTGCCTTCCATCCAACACCAGTACTCAACTTTGCCAAATTCTCTGCCACTTTAAAAAACAAGGAT
>PVIY010042590.1:0-20872 GCA_004026745.1 Myrmecophaga tridactyla | reverse complement strand
AGACAAGTCCTAATTTGAATCATCTCCCTTCTTGAAAGCAATGCTAGGTTGGAGAGGAATTTTAATCACTTAAGCTATTCTTCCCCTGTCTAGGCCTCCTAGATGTCAATCTCAAAACCCCAACCCTAAGCTGATTCCCAGAAGCACAACCCATCCTAACTGATTTCTCTTGGTTGCCATGAACTTTGATTACTGTGTGAAAAATTTCAAGTTTTGACAGTTCCATGCCTGGCCAGAATCTAAAGCAAGAAAGCAAAAAGCAAGGAAGAAGGTTTTTGATTCACCTGACTCCAATTAAATCATAAGGTTGAGATTCCTTCTACCAACTTCCATTATAACTATGTATATACAGAACACTAAATAAATACTGAAAACAAATTTATATTCAGCATATAGAGTGGCAAAAACATGAACACTGTTAAAAGCACTCAGAATCACAGTTATAAAATTCCAGAGTTGGACAGGGACTCAGAATTCACTTGGACAAACCCACTCATTCTTCACATAGATATAAAAACACTAAAGACACATTATGATCCAAAGACAGGAAGACATAAATACACGATATACAAACTAGAGGTAGAAGGCATTCAGATAGGGATTTATGCAAGTGCTATTGTAGCAGGTTTCTTTTATCCTACAAAATACAAGCCATCACCTGGTTATGCACTCTGATATCTTGTCATTTTTGCTTCTTCTTATTTATCAGGGTGGTTTTATCCTGTGGTGAATCCAACTATGCTCTAATCACGGTAAATAGCATTCCCTAAACCTCCCCCTCCCATGCATATCCCTTCCAACCATCTGCAAGTGTGCTTCAAATGCCAAGCTGAGAGGAAGCTCAATACCTATAGAGCTTCTCACTCCAACACTAAACACCCTCAATTGGTAGGAAGCTCTACACATTAACCTAAGGTCATTTTTCTTCTCTGCGAATTAATAGAAACAAGAGAAAATCCTACAGAGGTAGGGTGTGTAAAAGGTCCAAAGTGCTAAAGGAAATGATACCACAATTAGCTGCAATCAATAAATAATAATTAGATAAATGAAACCATTGATGATTCTGAATCAGTACAGCAACCAATTGGAATTAATTCAAAGTATATCCATGTTACTAATTGGAATCCCTCTTATATCCCAAGAATAGCAGTAATCTCTTTCAAGTGTTCACAGATTCTCACAAACCTGCCAATAAATCTGTCTTCTTTCAGTCAATCCCAGCCCACTTTCATGTCTCCACAGCTGTCTCTGAAAACTTCCCTTACACCAGATTTGCCTCTTTATCTTCCAATTCAAATGCTAAAGGGGCTGGCAGGTTGCACTAGTCTAATTTCGTTAAACATATAAAAACAAAAGAACTGTTTATTTCTCTAATCATCATAAGCCCTGAAATAAAGTTTTTAATTATGTTCTTCATATCACTCACTGTGCAACAAAGATTTGCAGAAGAGGATATGGAGGTGGTGAGGGGGTACAAAAGATGTTGGATCATTTTCCAAGGGTCAAATTTTGACCAAAGTTCATAGCTTTCTCCGCTAGCTAAAGGGATATGGCAAATATTGTTCTGAAACCTATCTTCAGTGCCGCATCCTTACAAAAGTCAAATTGCTAAATGAACTAGAAATCAGAAAGAAAAACTCTGGCATTGTCTTGATTTTTTTTTCAAAATCATTTAGTTAACAAATCTGTCAACTTGCGGCTTTTGCTCCCTTGCGTATATAAAATCAAATCACTGGAAATCAGCTGCTGTGATTGGGCTCTGACGTAGGAATCTTCCATTGTCTTTTCCAGTAAGATGAAATAGTTCCACCAGATAAAAACCTAGTTCCTGAGATTAAGAAAGTATGGACTAAATATATGGCAGAATATTATACCATCATTAAAAAGAATGAAATAAGTCTATATGCTCTGACATAAAAAGATGTCTATGAGATGGTGTTATATTTATTTGCAAAAATGTTTCAGAATCCTACAAGAGTATGTATGTATATGTATATGTGTGTGTGTGCATGTATATATACCAACGTATATAAACATGCTGAAAACATTTTTATTTAAAATAACTAACAGATCCAGGAAATATGAATATAAATGGCTTTTAAAATCATGGGAGTGAATAATATCACCAAGAAAGAGTTGTGAAGTGGCATAAGAAGATAAGGGCTGAGAAAGTAGGCAGCTTAGGGTAAAGAATGGATTTTATATGGCCTAAATAATTTGGGACCTGTCTTCAAGGAAAATAGCAAAAATTTATGAACACGAAATTAAGTGTTCTATAATGATTAATTTAAAAAATTTAAGATGTCATAATGATTATAAATACCACCAACATTCCAAAATTCAGGAAAATTATATTTAGAAATATTAACTGCCTGGTCCCACAAAATAAATACTTTTTCCCCTATTATTTTTTGGCTGCATATTCTGATTGCCTTTTCATGTGACAGATATTTTGTAATATTATTTTTCATAGGGAAAATAAAAAGATAACTTGTTCTTTCCTCTAGCACTTTCCTCCTCCACTACTCACATACATAATAGGCCATCAGACACATGCACATGTGGCCCTGTGCCTTCAAGTCACATGGCAGGTGAACTGGTCAGTGAGATGTCTGGCTATAACTTTTCTAATCTGACATGACGATGAACCACATAATTATAACCCAGTAAATCCAAAGTAAAGATCCTCAAGTCAACTTCCCCTCAACCAGATTCCAAAAATGCCAGTGGACAATCCAACACCACTGAAATGATGGTGTGTGTGATATGGGAGTTGGAATGGAAAGAGGCTGTTGCTTTAACCCTTGTGGTTAAAATACTCTATTTTTGTAAATTTTTCCAAAAGGCATGACCATCTTCTAGGCCATCTCCTAGGGCCTTGGATAGGGTCCATGCTAGAGAGGAGTCCCAAGGCTAAAGTTTCATCAGCTTCACAGCACATGTGCTTCTGTGCCAGCTAGAGGAGGAAGAATGCAACAAGGTGACTGAGATAGAGTGGTCAGAGAGGTGGGAGAAAAAAATAAAAGACAGTGAGGTCCATTAGAAACCAAGGGAAGAGAGGTTTTCTAAAATTGCAAGAGAAACCATGTCAAATTCTGCCAATAAGTTGGCTAATATGAAAAGATAAAAATAATCCTGATTCAGATAACATGTTAGTCATTGTTGACTTTGACAAAAGCCATTTAAATGGAATGGTAGGGATGAAAACAATGTTGAGAGATAATATGGAATTTATGGATAGTGAGAAAATAAAAATATAAATTGATTCAGCTACTTATTAAGCCAAAAAAAAAGACTTCCTTTCCATGTTTTGGAAACTTAATTATGCCAGCATAAGGAGGAACTTCTTGGTGCCTTCCTTTATGGTTCTTATTATGGATTTTATCACCATACTACAACTATCTCTTTATGTGCTTTGTGCCCTTTCTACCACAAACTCTTTAAGATTAGGAACAATGAGTTTTTCATCTTTGTTTTCCCAAGGCCTACTTCATGGGAGTTGCTGACTAAATATGCATTGAATGATGAATATCTTTCAGATATAGTCTTGGTCTCTAGGAGTTTTATATGCCCACCCTACTTAAAGAAAAGAGTTCACTGGGAGAGGGCTAAATAGGCTCTCATATCTTTGGTTATTTATCTCCCAGGTGATATTTAAAAAAAAAGGGATTAAAAATCCAAAAGTAAGAAATTTAATATAATTCAATTCCCCTAACAGTTATTGAACACTTATTAATTCCTAGACACTAAGGACTCAAAGATGAAAAAGTCATCGTTCAGACTCAAAATGAAAAGCTTAATATAATTTGGTAAATAATAAAATAGATTCCCTGGATAATATTTTGACTACAGAAAAATGGCTGTAACTCAGCCAGGATTTAAAGCAGGTTTTGAGGAAAGACCTTTGGGGAGAGGTTGAAGTTTTAAGAAAACAAATTATCCAGGTAAAGGAAGTAGAAATTGCATTCTAGGAAAATTGTATATGTGTTTCAAGAATGCAGTTAGTTTGATAACAAGAACTACCATATGAATCTGAAAAAGTTGTGGGGCTGGAATGTAAACTAGATTCCAAGGAAGCTTGAAAAATGACAGTAAACAACTGAAGAGTTTATGCAAATCAAAATTATATGGGATTGAGTCCTGGCCCATGCACCCCAAAAGAAAAGCAAACAAACAAACTAAATTACATGGGAAGCAGGAGTTTGCCTTCTAAGTCTCTTTCTCAAAAATTAAAATATGTCTACTAGTTCACTAGGGACTTTGCCTCATATTTTCTGTTCCTAAGAAATGACAAAATTCTTTGCTTCCTTTTTAGAACTTCAACCTGCCCAGGTAATGCTGGCCACACACTTTCCCACAGTCTTGAAAAATTCTGGAAGTGAATTTCACCACAGCTGCAGTACAGTCCCAATGTGTCTGCTGACTACTCGAATGTGAAACAAATAGCAGCCACATGCTGGCCACACATTCCAGTGGGGATTCTGCCATCTGTCTGTGTGTTCATACAGCCATTCAGATTTCCATTTCATCCCAGTTCGATGCCCCTTCCCAGCAGAACTTTGAATGGTTAGAACAGAGAGAAAATTTATGGACGGCTTCAAGCTTTACAAAAGGTTTATATATTTACAAAGGAGAAAACACCATTAGGGTACCATTACAGTAATATCAATGATAATAATAATTCGTCAAAAGTGACAAATGGAGTGGGAGGTAGTGGAGATGGCAATGTAGAAAGGGCCTGCCCAACTCTGCAAGTAAAATCATTACCCTCCCCCTTACGCGAGACATGGCATCCAGGGGTCAAAGTCTCTAGATGGACAATGCCTTCTGTCCTAAAGGGGGAAAAGAAATGTAACAAATTAAAGTATCAGTGGCTGGGAAAGTTCAAATGGGGTCGAGAGGATATTCTGAAGGCTGCTGTTATACAAGCTTTAGCTAGATATTGCTAATTACCGTTCTTTGCCAAAACCCATCAAAAATCATTCCTGTTAACCCTAAAGAACACCTAGGGCTCTATATGAGATTCTACAAAAGTTTCAAGTACTAAGATTAGCTTCCAGAAACCTACAACCTCCAGATCGGTTCCTAGTCCAGATAAGTCCTGAAATGCAGAGGGGCCAGCCTCTCCACAATTTTGACTAGTTCCATCCCCCTATACCATATTATCGATACCTTTTTCCAACATGAAAAATTAGAAAGGGCAGAGCCCAAATATTCCTAAAGACTAGGAGAAGGATAAAAGGAAAAGAAGTAGTCATAACCGAGAAGATAGGATTTAACAAATGAGTATGACTGCCAAATCATTATATCAATATTTCTTTTAGCCTCTAGTGTCTTGGAGGAAAATCCTAAAATTCTGGAGCTATAACCCACACCAAACTCTGAAATGTGCTCTGTAAGTATTTGTTACAATGGAATTGAAACTTAACACTTTTTTGCATATATGTTATAGTTCACAATAAAAACTGTTTAAAAAAAAAAAAAGTAAGGCACTGTTGGAGAAGCCATAAAATATCACCAACATGGCTGCCGTGGCTGATGCAAGGCAACACAAAATGGCTGATCGTAAATCTGCCCTCTGCCCTAGCAACAACGGTGACCAATCCCAGAAATCTGCCCTCCACCCTAGCAACAGCAGTGACCAATCCCAGCCCGACATGTGTCCCTGCATGCTCCCAGCCTATATAAGCCTGTGCACTTCCTCAATAAAGCAGACGCCTTCCACTCAGCTCTGAGGGTTGTCTCCTGAGTCGTGTGCTGTGTGCTGTGTGACTGACTCAGTACGGCCACTTACCCTCAGCCATCAGCTACCCCACAAGGCACCAGGAGCCTGGCTAAATTACAAAAGCCATACATGCTGGGCATTGCAAGACCAATAACATGTTTTTCAATGTGCACAAACTTGCACTTAGCAGCCTTTATGTTATTTAGTTCTACAGTTGGGTGGGCTCATTTTTTTAATTATTATTATTATCTCCTCTTATAGAGAGGAAATTGATATTTATTGACACCAACTACATCACTCAAGGTCATAGATATTGAAAAAGCCAGGTTAGGTAGCTGATTCTGCCTGACTCTAGGACCAAGCTGTCATCCAGGCCACCGTGCTGCCTTCTGATGAAGTCCTACAGGTGTGACAACAAATATTCAGGTTATCATGACCCTCCTCTACCACTTACTGTTTTTGTTTTTTTGTTTTGGGGTTTTTTTTCCCAGACCATTTATAATACCTGATATGGGACTAGGAACAGATTCTTTGGTGCAGTACTTCTTGCAGACAATTCAAAAGAATGTTGAGAATGACTACCCCCCTATTCTTAAGGAGAATAACAGTTCAAAATACACTGAATTTAGTGTAATTACACAGAGCTAAGAACATTACACAATGGTATGGATACCAATTTCTAGTGAGAAGCAACTAGAAATAACCCTCACTAGTGTGTTCTGGCTCTATGAGTGAATGAATCAGGCCCCTTTCCATGCATTGTCCAAATTCTCTTAATCCTCTTCAGCAGATATGCCCAGTTCTATACGCGGGAACTTTTTGGCTTTAATCTATTATTGGGGATTGAATCATGCAGCCAACCAAAAACATGTTTTGCGTTCCTGTGGGTGTGAACCCTTTTGCAAACAGTATCAGCGTACATCATGGGAGACGGTATGGACTCATTGGAGCATAGGATCTTCAAAGATCCTAGTTAGGTATGGTCAAACTGCATCAGAGTGGGCCTTAATCCATATGACTGAACGCTTTGTAAAGGGAGGAAACTGAGATGAAGTCAGTTGGAGAAAGCCACAGGAGGAAGCCGGAACTCAGCAGAAACCAAAACAGTAGACACAAGGGGAGAGAGATTGCCATGTGATAGAGGATTGCCATCACCAGAACACAACAGACTTTGAAGAAAGCATGGTCTTGCAGACATCTTGATTTTGAACCTCTAGCCTTCAAAACAGTGAAGCAATAAATGCTTGTTATGTAAGCCAACCCACTGTTTGGTATTTATCTTAGCAGCTCTGTCAAGCTATGACATCTGTCTCAGGGCATAAAATAGGTTTAGAAACAAAGCTTTGTCTTGAATTTTTCCCTCCTAATGTTGCCCCCTCCAAGGTGGCTTGTAAAATGTGGCTTTTGCTTTCCCAGCTGCATTAAAAATGTTCTTTCTCTGTAGACACCCAGTCTGCTGTGCTTGTCTATGTCCTCTGGTCTCCTCGGCATCCTTTCTTCCTTTTAGAGGAATAAGGATAGGGTGGTTGAAGTCTTTTGCTGAAAAGAGGGCATCCTTTGTTGGGTTCTGAATTGAAACACCTCTCAATGCACAGCACCAGAATGTCCCACCATTAGCCATCCCTAGAAACAACAGTTCATGGTGTGTGCTTGTTTAGTCACTTAAAACTTGCTAGAATTTATGTTACAAGTGCTTCACCTCTAGTCACAGTTTCTAGCAGTGCTCATAATAATTACATACCACAATGAAAACTAAGCATTCAGGCCCTTCCTTTCTGAAGGTTCAGATATTTAGAATTCTAAAATTAAGACATGGTTTTAACATTTTGTTTACTCTCACAGTAGTTCCTTCTCTAACTGTTGGAAAAAGAGGATTGAATGGCAGATGGGCTACTAAACCCATAACAATGCTGTTTTAAATTTTCGTTGCTTCTATTTCACACAAATTGGAATTTAATGAAAACATTGAAACATAATATGTGTAAAAATAGACAAACCTTGGGAAAACTTTTCCAAGAGTATAAGAAAAATGTAATACAATGAAAATTAGTGTCTCAAGACTGTCGGTAGAAACAGAGAGCACAAAAGTCGCTGCATAATTAAGCTATAGATTAGCCATAGCTCCCCGGTAACTCTAACAGAGCTCAATATTTCCTACTATTGAATGAAATGCTAGTTTGCTGAAATTGTGGATCTTAGAAAGCTAAATATTTTAAGATGCCAAACTCAAACTTTTAAGATGTCATACATACACCCAGTCATCTATTCTTTCTGAATATAAAACTTTGCAAACAAGTGTGCATGTGAGTGTGTTTATGTGTGTGTGTGTGCATGTGTGTATGTGAGTATATGTATGTGGTGCTTGCTGTGGAGCTTCTAAGTCTCATTCTTTCAGAATGATGTGCTTTCATTTATTGTCTCAATTTCAATCTGCCTGGGGCCTAAAATAAAGAGAGTCACAATTGATTTCAGTTGGATATTTAGAAACTCATTCAGATTCTTTCTGAGTCAATTAGATGATCACAAGTTGGCAGCTCAGTAAATTTCCTGCTGGGAACTAGATTGCAAGGGCAAAAAAAAAACAAAGATATTATGTGCAATTGTCCATCAAGAATCAAGAGTCCTGGATAAGACCATAATTGAAACACCTGTTCTCATACTTGCTGAGACCCATTTAGAGTACAAAGATGAGGAAAATATATCCATATGGTATCTGTGTATTTCCTGATCTTATACAGAACGTGCATAGGGGTGGAAGTAGAATTTCAATCACAGTAGTCATCACATCATGGGACACATGGCAAGATTGATTTAACCTGAAGCAAATAATTTCCCTTTCTCACTGTTGCTCCACTTTAAAGAAGAGTAAAAAAGTTCTATATAAAGTTTTGAAGATATCCAGAAGTGCTATCAAATAATACAGTAACATACAATATGCTATAAATCAATACCCAAATGAGAGAATGACATCTAAACAATTTCATATGACTCCTTTACCTTCCCAGCTATTGTCCTAGTTGTGGGTAGAATGCTGTCAGTACTCTTACCTCTTCTAGAACTAATAATAAAATAGCAATATATGGGATGGTTCGAAATCATTGATTTGATAGCTGTCAAAAGAGTGTTAAGTTTTTTAGTTAGGTTATTATTGTAAGGCAACATTGCTATACTTGATTATCTAAAGCAGGGATCTGCTAACTTTTTCTGTGAAGAGCCAGAGAATTTTGAACTTTCTGATGTTGGTCACAGCTACTCGGTTCTGCCATAGTATTGTAGAACGCGTCTTAGACATGCAATGGATGAGTTTTATACTCAAGTAAAACTTTATTTGTTAACACTGAAATAAGAATTTCATATAATTTTCACTGTAGTAAAATATTGTTTTTTTTTTTCTTTTTTTGAAAATGTGAAACGATTCTCAGCTCACAGTTCATATAAAAGCAGGTGGTCAGTTGGGTGTGACCCATGGGCTGTAGTTTATCATCCATGGATCTAAAGAAAGAACACTGATTTGGAATATATATCACTTAAATAACAATACCCTGTACTACCTCCAGTTCAATTCTAAATGTCTTTAGGAATAAAAGGCCACAGCAGTTAGAAAAAAACAACAACACTTTATGTGGCAAAAAGTATTAAGAATTCCATTTACTGTGTTTCTTCAAATCACATTAATTTATTGACTATCACCTTACTTTGATTGAAGGATCTAAGCGAGGAAATTAACACCTCAATTATCTGTCAAGGTCAAGGAGAGATAAGTTCAGACAACTGAAATATTCTAATCAAGTAAAGGTTATCCCATTTATGCATGAAGTCATTATTTGGGATGCAGTGACACGTGGAAATCTCCTAAACATGAGAACAAACCGTCCACTAGCCACGAACCTTCTGTCAAGAAACCTGGTCATTGACCATTTTACTAACATACTTTAAAAGAGGACTCAAATTAATAACTAAGGAAGCTAAACCTAAAGAGGAAAACTTGAATCTGTTTCAAAATTTCTATCCAAACAAGTAGTGAGCAGAAGGTTTCTGATATTCATGGAAAGGAAATGATATTTTAATAATTTAACTTGATTTAAAAAAAAAAGAAAACATGGGGAATGTTGGAGGAAGCATGTAAATATTCTACAAATTGAAGACTTTGTGCTACAAAACCTAAATGTTTGAAGTTCGCCTCTGCCTCATTAACTAATGGATCCAAAAAGTGACATATTTTCCCTTTAAATGGGAGAAGGTGATAATAGTGTCTTCTCCCCTTCCCCCCCCCAAAAAAAAACATAGACCTATATGGGGGGGAAGAGAGAGAGAAAAATTACTTTAATTACAGTAAGTGAACAGAGAGCAGATGTTCAGAGTCCGAGTCATAGTAGGCTTCTCTGGCCCAGATGTGATTTTAGGTTTTTCTATCCTCGGTATAAGGTAGTTAAGCAGTAAAATACCGAGTTACTCAGACCAGAAGGGTATTTAGTGATTTCACACAGGAAATGTTCTGTAGCTTTGCAATGGAAGAGCTATTTTCACCTTGGATCACAGCAAGGAAAAGATATTATGAAGTAAAAAGAGTATAAAGTCTTCCTTTCACTATCAGTATCACCATATCCCTGGAATACTGTTCATGGCAGAGAATTTAGCAGGTAGACCTTGGGAGAAATTATGGTTTAGAGAATTTAAAACAAGCAAGCAAACAAACAAAAAAGTCTATGTTTTGAGAGAAAGGAGAACCTAAAGAATGTCCCCCATATACCACTTGAAAAATCTTAGTCATATTGATTAGAGCCCTGGTAGGAAAATTATAGCATATCCAAACTGGGTAATTGAGTAGAATTTAATAAAGGGACTATTTATTATAGTACAGGAAATGCTTGGGCCAAGCAAAAGGGAGCTGAAATATATTAGGTTTTACATCCACTCTAACAAACCCCAAGCCAGAAAGGGCAAGGAAAGGAAATGGTTATGAGAACAAGGAGAGGGAAATTTTGCAGGGTGGGCTGAATGTCAGGAGCTGTGGCCTTTGATAGAGGGACACAACCAACCCATAGTGACATAGCATGGACAACAGTAGAATAAATACATCTACCTCATGCTTCTCTCTCTCTCCAGTCTACTGGGGCTTCCCATTGGCCAAACCCAACCAACAGCTAGAAGACAGGAAAGATCTTTGCTGTCATCTGTGCAGGGTAATCTCCTGGGGCAAGGGCAGAGTGGAGAAGGGTGGAGCGAAGGTGGGTGTGGAGGGGTGTACTGGTTTGAAGTTGTTATGTACCCCAGAAAAGCCATGTTCTTTCTTTTAATGCAATTTCGTTAAAATATATCTATATAGCATAGAAACCATCTGAAGTATACAATTACTGGTTCACAGTGTCATCATGCAGTTGTGCATAGCGCCAAACATTTGATAGACTGTTCTAGTGACTAGCTACCAAAATGCAAAATACCAGAAACAAAGTGGCTTTTAAAAGGAAAAATTTAATAAGCTGCTAGTTTACAGTTCTAAGGCCATGAAAATGTCCCAATTAAGCCAAGTCTATAAAAATGTCCAAATTAAGGCACCAACAAGAGGTTAAGAAGGACCAATGAAATTCAGGGTTTCTCTCTTAACTGGGAAGGCACGTGGCAAACATGGCCCATCTCCTAGCTTTCTCTTCAGGCTTCTTGTCTCATGAAGCTCTGGGGGGGTGACATATTCCTTCTTTACCTCCATACATCTCTGGTTGTATAGGCTCTAGCTCTTATCATTCTGGTGGCTCTCTCAGATCTCAAGCCTTTTCCAAATTGCTTCCTCTTTTAAAGGGTTCCAGGAAAGTAATCAAGACCCACATGGAATGGGTAGAGTCACATTTCCCTCTATTCAAAAATTAATAACCACAATTGGACAAGTCGCATCTCCCTGGAGATAATCTAATCAAATTTCCAACATACAGTAGTGAATAGGTTTTAAAAGAAATGGTTGCTCCCATAATATTGGGCCAGGATAAAAACATGGCTCTTTAGGGTACATAAATCATTTCAAACTGGCACATTCCACCCTCTGGACCCTAAAAAAAGACATGTTTTTCCCATAAACGAAATACATTCATTCTTTAACAATATCAGAAAACCTTAAATCATTTCAGTAACAATACGAATACAACACAAGTTTAAAACCAGTACAAAGTCTCATCGAAGTTAGTTACGGGCATGGTCTGTTCCAAGACAAAATTCTACCCTGGCTCTGGACCTGTAAATCTCAAAACAAGTTATTTGGTGCCATTATACAAAGGAGGGATGGTCATAGGATACATATACCCATTTCCATAGGGAGAAATTGGAAATAACACAAGGGTCACCAGACCCAAGCAGTCACAGAAATCTGCAGGGCAAACTTAGATTTCAAAGTCTAAGAGTCATTCATCTTCAGGTCTTTAGAAAGCAGCAGTCCAACCCTTTCCAAGGGCCTATGCAGTGCACCACCTCTCTCTGAATGCAACCCTTGGGGAACAGTGGGTAGACCACCTTTTTATCAGCTCCACCCTCTCCAAGCATTGAGGCTGCACCCAGGCTCTCTGCCATCTCCAGGGCACATGCTCAATCCCTCCATGTGGGAGCAGCCAGGCTCTTCATAATTCCCAAGGAATGTGCTACATTCTTTCAAGGCCTAAGACAGCACAACTCTTGCACTGCAACGAGGTAGAAGGCTCATCCTCTGTCAAATTCACCTTCTCCAAGTACTTGGGTGCATCCATTCTGCTGGCTCTAGGCTTCTTGATTTTAGACTTAAGCTTCCATAGTTCTGTCTCTGAAGTTATTTTACCTTCACATTGTCCCTTTTGTGCCCCCCCCCCAAGTCCAGACTGGCATTGGCTCCTTTTATACACATTCCACAGCACTCTTGTTGGCTTTCTATGTAGTAAGCAAGGATCATGCCCATCAGACAGCAGGAGTTTCCACAAATCCTTCCTGGATAACTTCATGTCCAATCCTGGCTTTCTCTGAAATGGTTGGCTGGTTACACATTCAGCCAAATCCTCATGTGGGGTACCATTCTCTGGGATGTCTCCATTCCTGGAAGCACAGAATTTTCTAGAACATCAATTTCTGGTTTCTTTATACCCAAGAGTTCAGTTCTCAGCTTTTATCTTTCCTGACACACTTCACTATAAGCTGTGAGGAGAAACCAGGCTGCACTTTCCACATTTAATTTGGAAATCTCCTCTGCCAGATAACCAAGTTCATAGCTTTCAAAATCTGCCTTCCAGCCAAAGTCACTAGACAATTATGTCAAATTATCTGCCACTTTAAAACAAGGATCGCCTTCCTTCCAGTTTGTGATAACACATACCTCATTTCTGTCTAACATCCCACCAGAGGCATCCCTAGAGTCCATATTTCTACCAACAGTCTCTTCAAAGCATTTTAGGCCTTCTCTGTCAAGCTCCTCAATACTCCTCCAAATTTTCCCCCTTATCTATTTAAAAAGCCAACATGTTTGGTATCTGCAAGCCACAGCAGTACCCTACTTTTGTGGTACCAAAATCTGTTTTAGTTTGTTAGCTTCCAGAATGCATATACCAGAAATAAAATGGCTTCTAAAAGGGGGAATTTAATAAGTTGTTAGTTTATAGTTCTAAGGCCATGAAAATGTCCCAACTAAACCAAGTCCATAAAAATGTCCAAATTAAGGCCCCAACAAGAGGTTACCTTCACTCAAGAAGGGCCGATGAAGTTCAGGTTTCTCTCTCAACTGGAAAGGCACATGGCGAACATGGCACATCATCTGGCTGTCTCTCCAGGCTTCTTGTTTCATGAAGTTCTGTGGGGGGGAGGGGGTAGCATATTCCTTCTTTATCTCCAAAGGTCTCTGGTCATGTGGCCTCTGGCTCTCATCATTCTGGTGGCTCTCTCAGATCTCAAGCCTTTTCCAAAATGCTTTCTCTTCTGAAGGAGTCCAGTACAGTAATCAAGACCCACATAGGATGGGCAAAGTCACATCTTCCTCTATTCAAAAGTTAATATGCACCCCCCTAAAAAAAAGTTAATACCCACAATTGGGCAAGTCACATCTCCCTGGAAATAATCTAATCAAGTTTCCAACATATAGTATTGAATAAGGTTTTAAAAAAAAATGGTTGTTCCCGCAAGATTGGCTCAGGATTAAAGCATGGCTTTTCTAGGGTACATAAAGCCTTTCAAACCAGCCTTCAGATCAAATTTAGAACATTTCCATTTCTACAGAAAAGAAATAAAAAGAAAAAAAAGAAAACTCTCATCTTCCTATTTATTCCTCACTCATATTTTTGACCCATAGGGTTAGTGTGGTACATTTGTTACTGTTGATGAAAGAGTATTAAAATATTACTGTTAACTATTGCCCATAGATTGCAATAGGTACATTTTTCCCCATATATCCCTGTATTATTAACTCCTTAAAACAATGTCTTACATTTACCCTAGTTCATGAATGAACTTTTTTTTTTTTACCAATGAGCATTTATTAAAAGTCACAGTTCTTGTCCAGTAGCTAACAAATACAAATGATGTAACCAATTCACTTATTAGCTTATCTGATTAAACAAAATACATTTCATAGAAATGATTATAAAATGCACGCAGATGGGAACAGATTATTTTTTATACTTACAGATCTTATGGTACCCTACCTAATTATTAGTAAAAACCAACCAACCCACATGGTAAACAGAAGTTAGCAAACTACCAGTTATTTCTTTATTTTAGGCAGGGAAGGAGAAAAACCTGCTGTCATCATGCTGAAATGGGTTTCAACATTCAATATAGACATCCTTTTTCAAAACTGCTAATGTTGTTCACCTATAATCTTGAATTCAGGATTTTTCATCCAGTATTAAATCACTCTTATATTTTAGAGTTTAAAGAATTGTTTTGGTTTCAAAGTAAGTTTAATTTAGTACTTCAGTCCATGCTCACAGATTCTTGACCTTGGGTGGGTGAGATCACTCCTTTAGGTAGCAGTCACAGGAACAAAACAAAAATATTCTTGCTAATACTGAACTGAGAACTTAAGATACATAAGTGATTGAAACCAGAGAATAACTAGCAAAAGGAAAAAAAAGACAAACATAATGTAGATATTATATGAATCAAGCCTATCCATTAGAGATACATACTACCTTTTCTGGAGAACCATAGCTAATTCTTTAAAGGCTCATATCAGGTAAATGGTTATATGACATATCCCTTAATTTGATATGTTGGTTACAGGGTTTGTATAAAGAAAAGCAAAAGATGGTGTGAAAGACTGAAACGGCATGGGGTGGGATGTGTTTGATGACACATTCTTGGTAACAGCTGAACCACAATCATTCAAGAGTGTCCATTAGTCCCTTTCTGAAAACCTCCAGAAATGGGTCTGTATTCTTTGAGAGCATCATTGAACTTCTTCAGAGAGTCAAGGTCAATTTGTATTGCACAAGAACCAAAAGTATTCCCTTTCCCCTATCCTTCCTGAGCTGGAGACCTCCAAGAGCAAGTGTGGCTTTGGATTTCATCACTCATTCCACTGACCAGCAGGGACCTATCCATCAGAACTGCTCAGGGAGAACCTTCTTCAAAGGAAAGCATGAGGTATTATGTTGGTCAAAGAGCCAGGTCAGCCAATCACCATTCCTAAGCAGCTTTTGTAAGTTGTTTTTTATCCCTGAAAGAACTTTATATTGGTACAGTTAATCATAGACATTGTCCTCCACAAGATTTACTGTGTTGTGCATTCCCATGTTTTAACCTCTAACTTTCCTTCTAGTGACATACATGACTCTAAACTTCCCCTTTCTACAACATGCACACACCATGGTTGTCTTTTTTTTATTTTAATGCACTTTTATTGATATATATTATATATTTACATACCATATAATCATCCAAAGTTTACAATCAGTGGTTCGCAGTATCATCATATAGCTGTGCATTCATCATCACAATCGACTTGCTTTTTTCTTTTTTGTGAACAATCACATATACAAAAATGCAATAAATTTCAAAGCACATTGCAATAATTAATTGTAGAATAGATTTCAGAGTTTGGTATGGGTTACAATTCCACACTTTTAGGTTTTTACTTCTAGCTGCTCCAAGACAGTGTAGACTAAAGAAATATTCACATAATGATTCAGCAATCATACTCATTTGTTAAATCTACCTTCTCTGTATAACTCCACCATCTCCTTTGATCTTTCTCTCATTTCAGAAGTATTTGGGCTCTGCCCATTCTAATTTTTTCATGTTGAAAGGGGCTTCGATAATATGAGACAGTGGGGATGGAACTAATTGATGATCTAGAGAAGCTGGCCTCTAAGTGTTTCAGGATTTAATTGGTCTAGGAAGCCATCTGGAGGTTGTAGGCCTCTGGAAAGTAGTTCTAGAGCAGGCACCTTTGTAGAATCTTATATAATACTCTACATGTCCTTTATGACTGGCAGGAATGGTTTTGGTTGGGGGTTGGCAACTATGATAGGCAGCAATGCCTAGCAGAGGCTTGAGTAAGAATAGCCTCCAGAATAATCTCACGACTCTATTTGAGCTCTCTCAACCATTGCATACCTTATTTGTTACACTTATCCCCCTTTTGGTCAGGATGGCATTGTTATCCCATGGTGCCAGGGCCAGGCTCATCTCTGGGAATTATATCCCATACTGCCACGGAGGCTTTCACCCCTGGATGTCCCATGTAGAAGAGTAGGGCAATGATTTCACTTGCAGATTTGGGCTTAGAGAGAGAGAGGCCACATCTGACAACAAAAGAGGTCCTTTGGAAGTAACTGATAGGCATCCCTATAGGTAGACTTCTCTACTACATAAATAAGCTTCACAAGAGCAAGCCTAAAGACCAAGGGCTTGGTCTATTGACTTGGGTGTCCCTAATATTTGACATAGTATCAGGAGTTTTCCTGGTGCTAAAGTGTAATATTTTCATATTTTTTCTCCTGTCCCTCAAGGGACTTTCCTAATAATTTCTCATTACCTGCTTAGTATACTTTGGGATTTATCTAGGCATTACATTAAGTTATACAGGATTACAGGCCCTCGTTCTTATTCTGGGAGCCCTGTGTTTGGATTGTTTAAATAATTTATCCAGACAGTTTGAGTTAGATTATGTGCCACAGAAAATTTAGGCTCTGGACAAAACAAATCTTTCCTCCTTTGTTCTCACACAATAGGTAAAGTTCTAAAATATAGACAATGTCTTCCTTACCCCTGTATTCTGAATTACCTCAATCCCAACATGATTGACTTTGTTCTTATCTCTAAATACCAGGTTATACATATATAGCACAGCCTTTCAAAATCTAGAAAGAACAAATACTACTCTGAACTAGATGTGACTGCTATAAGAGCTTACAATATAGGCCCCAATTTTCTTATCAGTATCTTCTAAATGAGATCATACAATATTTGCTGTTTTGTTTCTCGCTTATTTTGCCCCATAAAATGTCCAACAGATCATTCACAATGTTGCATGCCTTACAACTTCATTCCTTTTTGTAGTAGCACAATAGTTGATCATATGTATATACCACTGTTCTCCATTCTACTTCTCAGTCAGTGTATCTTTCAGCCACTTCCACCCATTGGGAATCATGCATAACGTCCACAGTCAACAGTCCATCAACAATATCAATTTTAGCCAATTTCATTGTTCCCAAGAGAAACATAACCAATAAACACATCCTTACCAAACAGAAATTACAAATGCTGTCTTAACTCTTGTCCCTCCTCCTATTACGTACCCTTGGTATTGATGTAGTATCGTTTATATTTTCCTGTTAAACATAGCCCACAGTAAGCAATAACAGTTTTCCTACCATACCCTGAGATTATACACTGTTTATACAAGATTCATACCTTTGAAGTATTTGATGCAAGAATTTATTTATATTTATGGTGTTTATCACTGAGACACAAGGGTCTGTACACCCCCTTTCAATTATGTTCACCTTCAATATGTCAGTATTATTTATAGACCCACTAATGAACTGCCTTCACATCTATCTATTCCTTTACATTTAAGTTCAATCTCACTAGCTAAACATTCATCCATTTCTAGCTTCCATGTATCTCTAGGTCCCCTATATTCTATATTATAAGCTTCTGCTTTACCTTAACCATGGTCCTAAAAATGAAATCATACATTATCCATCCTTTTAGGTCTGGCTTATTTCACTCAGTATTATGTCCTCAAAGTTTAACCACCTTGTCATGTCTTTCAGGAGGTCATTTCATCTCACTGCTTTATAATATTCCATTGGGTATATATATATATATATCACTTTGTGTTAATCTACTTATCTTTGATGGGCACTTGGATTGTTTCCATCTGTATTCATTAGGGTTCTCTAGAGAAACAGAATCAACAGGGAATTGCAGTTATAAAATTTATAAAAGTGTCTCACATGACCATGGGAATGCAGAGTCCAAAATCCACAGGGCAGGCTGTGGTGCCAACAATTCTGATGGAGGGTCTGGATGAACTCCATGGGAGAGGCTCACCAGCTGAAGCAGGAAGAGAGCCTGTCTCTTCTGAATCCTCCTTAAAAGGCTTCCAGTGATTAGACTGAGCATCATTCATTGCAGAAGACACACCCCTTGGCTGATTACAAATGGAATCAGCTATGGATGCAGCTGACGTGATCATGATTTAATTCTATGAAATGTCCTCATTGCAACAGACAGGCCAGCCCAGCACTTGCCCAAACAGACCAACAGGTATCACCACTTGGCCAAGTTGACACATGAATGTGACCATCACAGTCCACCCCTTGTCCACTTGGCAAATATACATATCACTTTAAACCATATCTAATTTCTAAATAAAAAACATTAA
Source organism: Myrmecophaga tridactyla (assembly GCA_004026745.1). Taxonomy (NCBI): domain Eukaryota; kingdom Metazoa; phylum Chordata; class Mammalia; order Pilosa; family Myrmecophagidae; genus Myrmecophaga; species Myrmecophaga tridactyla. The sequence goes on along the minus strand of PVIY010042590.1, from coordinate 2,309 downwards.
ACAGATTAACTCTCTCCAGAATAGGATGCAAGTCCTTGGGTAATAATCACTCTTAAACTTGATATCTTACAACTTAAATAGTATAACAGGAACAAAACACAATTATAGTACTCATTTCTGTAACTGATCACCAGTTATAGTTCATATTTATCACTACATTCTTCAACTACCCATTCCATGCTCCCTTTACCCTCAGCAAGCACTTCAGCTGGCTGTGGTTCTTTGGCTGATGGGGTGACCCAAACCTTCATTCCTGAAGTTTCAGAGCCATTGGGAGCCCTGCCTGGATTGGGCTGTTGCAGTTTTCCATTGATTTTAATCACAGGGCATGGTAGTACTAAAAGACACCCTAGGGGATCTCCTATATTCCAAGAAAACTCTTCTTTACCTCCATTGTGTAGTTGCAGTCCTATTTCCCCCTGTTGTTGTGGTCAATCACCCCAGCCAATAATGTAATCCCTTTCTTGGCTCGTTGGTCCAGGGGCATGAGTAGCCCAAAGTGACCAGGTGGCAGTCTTAGATTCCAGTTCAATGGAATCATTGTTGTTTCTCCTGGTGGTAGCACTCCCCCTTTTGGAACTAAAAACCATAGACCAGCAGAGCTCAGGGTTGTAGGAACAGGAAGCAAAAATTTTCCTAGTGGATCACTAAGGGTAATAGTGAGTAGGACCACTCCCATTTCCATCCCTTGGTTCCTGGACCCATGGATCCTGGCTATGGGACAAACAGCACCATACAGCGGACGCTGACTCAGAGCATATACAGCTTCCTGGAGAACACTACCCCAGCCCTTCAAGGTACTGCCATCTAGTTAGCACCATAATTGAGTTTTCAAAAGGCCATTCCACCATTCTATCAATCCAGCTGCTTCTGGATGATGGGGAACATAGTAAGACCAGAGAATTCCACAAGCATGTGCCCATTCCAAGACTTGGTTTTCTGTGAAGTGTGTTCCTTGATCAGAAGCAATGTTATGTTATGTGGAATACCATGACAATGGATAAGGCATTCTGTAAGCCCATAGTTGGTATTTTTGGCAGAAGCATTGCATGCAGGGAAAGCAAACCCATATCCAGAGTATGTGTCTATTCCAGTTAGAACAGATTGGTGCTCCTTCCATGAAGGGAGTGGTCAAATGTAATCAACCTGCCACCATGTAGCTGGCTAGACACTTCGGGGAATGGTGCCATATTAGGGCTGAATGTGGGTCTCTGCTGCTGGAAGGTTGGGCACTCAGCAGTGGCTGTAGCCATGTCACCCTCAGTACATGGAAGTCCATGTTGCTGAGCCCATGCTTGAACACTTTGTTCATGAGTCCACTGGGCAATGATAGGAGTTGCTGGGGAAGGAGGCTGACTAGTATCCACAGAACAGGTCATCTTATCCACTTGATTATAAAACCTTCCTCTGCTAAAGTTACCCTCTGGTGAGCATTCACATGGGACACAAATATATTCACGTCTTTAGCCCACTCAGAAAGGTCTATCCACGTACATCTTCACCAGACCTCTTTGTCACCAATTTTCCAATTATGGTCTCTCCAAGTCCCTGAACATCCAGCCAAACAATTAGCAACACCCTGTGAATCAGTATATAAACACACATCTGGTCAGTTTTATTTCCAAGCAAAATGAACAACCAGGTGCACCACTCGAAGTTCTTCCCACTGGGAGGATTTCCCCTCACCACTGTCTTTCAAAGACACCCCAGAAAGGGGTTGTAATGCTGCAGCTGTCCACTTTTGGGTGGTAACTGCATATCATGCTGAACCATCTGTAAACCAGGCCCGAGTTTTCTCTTCCTCAGTCAATTCATTGTAAGGAACTCGCCAAGAGGCCATGGCTCTGGTCTGGGAAAGAGAAGGTAATGTGGCAGGAGTGGAGACCATGGGCATTTGGGCCACTTCTTCATGTAACTTAACTTGTGCCTTCAGGACCTGCTCTGGCCCTATCTCATATATTCCATTTCCATTTTACAATAGAGTGCACCTGCGCATGCCCAACTTTATGGCTTGGTGGGTCGGACAACACCCAGCTCATGATAGGCAACTCAGGTCTCATGGTAACTTGGTGGCCCATGGTTAAGCATTCAGTCTCTACTTACACCCAGTAGCAGGCCAAAAGCTGTTTCTCAAAAGGAGAGTAGTTATCTACAGGAGATGGTAAGACTTTGCTCCAAAATCCTAAGGGTCTGCATTGTGATTCTCCTATAGGGGCCTGCCAAAGGCTCCAAACAGCATCTCTATTTGCCACTGACACTTCCAACACCATTGGATCTGCTAGATCATATGGCCCAAGTGGCAGAGCTGC
>PVIY010042589.1:0-20870 GCA_004026745.1 Myrmecophaga tridactyla | reverse complement strand
TCTGGGCTCTGTTTTTCTTATCCTGCCCAGTATGTGGCACTTGTCTGCCTGCGGGTCCCACCAGCAAAAGATGTTGTGGCTCCTTTAACTTTGGAAGGCTCTCCCTGCTGAGGGTGTGGTGGAGACAGAGGAGAGGTTGTAGGCTGGTTTTAATGGCTTCAATTTGCCAAGCCCTGGGGTCTGAGTTCCTTGAGAGAGGGATTCCACCTAAGTTGGGCTTCACCCCTCCCCTGGAGAAGGCACAGGTGGGAGATAGCCCTGAAAGCAGTCTGTTTCTGCCTATGCGTGGGGCAGTTGCATCCCGAGTAGTCCCACCGCTGAATCCAGAGGCAGCCAAGCCTCCGTAGAAACAGCCACGAAAAACCCCGTTTTGTCCCCTTTCCTCTTTTTCGGTTAACCGAATAAACGACCTCTGCCTTGACCAGTTTCGCGTGAGCTGGGGGCCTATTTTTAGTAGTTAGAATTTGTTTATTAATGCCACAATTGGTGCTTGGTTGGACTCAGTCCCTGCTACTGTTAGTCTCTTTCCTTTCCCTCCAGGAAGCCGACTATGGGGGAGGGTCGCCGGGCGCCGGCTGCCTCGGCTTGGGGAACTCACGATTCCGGAGACTCGCAGTCGGTCCAGCTGGTCCAGCCCTGGGCACACTGTGTGTCCGGTCACTATCGTGGTTCCGGGAGCTGTTCTGAACTGTTTTTGGTTATCTAGTAGTTGTTCTGGAGGACGAACTAAAACGCGCACATTGCTAAGCCGCCATCTTGTAATTTTCTTTTTTTGTAGCATCTTTGTCTGTCTTTGGTATTAGGGTAATGATGTTGGCTTCATAGAATAAGTTAGTTAGCTTTCCCTCCTCTTCAGTTTTTTTAAGAGTTTGAGCAGAATTGGTACTAATTCTTTTTTGAATGTTCGGTAGAATTCACATGTGAAGCCATCTGGTCCTGGACTATTCTTTTTGGGGAGCTTCTTAATGACAGATTCAGTCTCTTTACTTGTGATTGCTGTGTTGAGGTCATCTGTTTCTTCTCAAGTCAATGTTGGATCTTCATGCCTTTCTGGGAAGTTGTCCATTTCATCTGCGTTGTCTAGTTTATTAGCATAAAGTTGTTCATAGTGTCCTCTCATTATCTCCTTTATTTTCACAGGGTCAGTGGTTATGTCTCTTCTTCCAGTCCTGATTTTATTCATTTGCATCCTTTCTCTTGTTTTGTCAACCTTGCTAAAAGTCCATTGATTTTATTGATTTTCTCAAAGAACCAACTTCTGGTATTGATTTTCTCGATTATTTTCATGGTCTCAATTTCATTTATTTCTGTTCTAATCGTTATTTCTTTCCTTTTTTAAGTGGGTCTATAATATTACAATTTTGAAGGTGAACAAGATTGTATATACCTATATGTCCCACTGATTAACACTACAAATATAAATTAGTTCTTTCAAGAAGTACTTCAAAGGTATGATCCATGTACAAAGAGTGTTTAAGTCCAGGGTACAGGGGGAAAACTGTATTGCATGCTGTGGGCATATATATGCATATGAGCTATGTTTAATAGGAAAACATCAGCAGTATCACAGCAAAAGCAGAGGTAAATAATGGGGGGAGAAACAAGAGATAAGGGGATGCTTAAATTTCCTATTTGGTGAGGGTGTGTTTATTGATTATCTTTCTCTTGGGAACAACGAAATCATCTAAAATTGAGAGTGTTGATGGACTGTGGACTTTAGGCATTATGCATGATGCCTAATGAATGCAGTTGGTTAAAGGATGCACTGACTGAGAAGTAGAAGCGAATGATGGTGGATACATATGATCGAATATTGTACTCTTTCTTCTTTTTTAATATAGGCATTTAAGGCAACAAATTTCCCTCTTAACGCTGCCTTTGCTGCATCCCATAAATTTTGATATGGTGTGTTTTCATTTTCATTTGCCTCAAGATGTTTACTGATTTCTCTTGTAATTTTTTCCTTGATCCACTGGTTGTTTAAGAGTGTATTGTTTAGCCTCCATAAGTCTGTGAATTTTCTAGCCCTCTGCCAGTTATTGGTTTCCAACTTTGTTCCATTATGATCTGAGAAAGTGTTTTGTATGATTTCAATCTTTTTAAATCTATTGAGACTTGCTTTGTGACCCAGCATGTGGTCTGTCTTTAAGTTCCATGAGAACTTGAGAAAAAAATGTGTATCCTGGGGGTTGTGGGGTGTAATGATCTGTAAATGTTTGTTAGGTCTAGTTCATTTATCATATTATTCAAATTTTATTTCTTTATTTGTCCTCTGTCTAGATGTTCTATCCTTTGATGAGAGGGGAAATTGAAGTTTCCAACTATTATGGTAGAGTGTCTGTCTCTCCCTTCAGCATTGTCAGTGTTTGTCTCATGTTCTTTGGAGCACTCTGTCTGGTACATAAGTATTTACAATTGTTATAGCTTCTTGTTGAATTGTTCCTTTTATTAATACTTGGTGTCCTTCTTTGTCTCTTTTGTTTTACATTTGAAGTCTTATTTTTCAGATATTAGTATAGCTACACCTGCTGTTTTCTGATTGTTGTTTGCATGAGATATCTTTTCCCAACCTTTCACTTTCAGTCTGTTTTTGTCCTTAAAGTCTAAAGTGAGTCTCCTGTAGACAGCATGTAGATGGGTCTTGGTTTTTAATCCATTCTGTCAGTATGTATCTTTTGATTGGGGAGTTTAAGCCATTAACATTTAATGTTATTACTGTAAAGGCAGTACTTTCTTCTACCATTTTGTCTTTTGAATTATATGACATATCTAATTTTTTTTTCTCTTTTTACTTTTACTGATAAAGGTAAGACCATTCTCTCCTGCCTTTTCCTGTCTTTCGCTAGGGCTTCCTTTAGTATTTCTTGCATATCTGGTCTCCCACGTGCCACAGATTCTCTCAGTGGTTGGTTGTCTGAAATTATTTTTATCTCCCCTTCTTTTTTTTTTTTTTTTTTTGACATGGGCAGGCACTGGGAATCAAACCCAGCATGGCAGGTGAGAACTCTGCTACTGAGCCACTGCTCCCCACACTCTTCCCCTCATTTTTGAAGGACAGTTTTGCTGAATATAGAATTCTTGGTTGGAAAATTTTCTCTTTTAGAATCTCAAATATATCATACCACTGTCTTCTCACCTCCATGGTTTCTGCTGAGAAATCCACACATAGTTTTATTGGACTTCCCTTGTATGTGATGGATTGCTTTTCACTTGCTGCTTTCAAAATTCTCTTTCTCTTCGACATCTGACAATCTGATTAGTAAGTGTCTTGGAGTATGTCTATTTGAATTTTTTCTGTTTGGGGTATACTGCACTTCTAAAATCAGTTATGTCTTTCCTAACAGATGGGAAATGTTCAATGATTATTTCCTCAATTAATCTTTTTCCTCCTTTTCCGTTCTCTTCTGCAACACCCACAACACATATATTCATGCACTTCATGTTGTAATTCAATTCCCTGAAATCCTGCTCATATTTTTCCATTCTTTTCCCTATATTTTCTTTTGGGTGTCAGATTTCAGATGTCCAATCTTATAGTTCACTAATCTTTTCTTCTCCCTCTTCAAGTCTATTGTTGTAGTTTACCATTGTTTTTGTCTCTTCTATTGTCTTTCATTCTCATAAGTTCTGTGATTTGTTTTTCCATCTTTTGAGTTCGTCTTTTTATTCGCCCAGTGTCTTCTTTATATCCTCCCTCAGCTATTTGATGTGATTTTTGATGCATTTTTCCATGTCTGTTCAAACATCCTGAATTAGTTATTTCAACTCCTGTATCTCATTTGAAGGGTTGGTTTGTTCCTTTGACTGGGCCATATCTTCCACTTCCTAGTAGGACACATTTTTCAGAAGACTCTCCCTGCGGGGGTTTGGTTGAGATAGAGGTAAGGTTGTAGGTTGGTGTTAATTTCTATGTTTTTCCAGTCATAGGGGCCTGAATTTCTTGAGGGAGGGATTCCACTTGAGCTGGGCCCCACCTTTCTCTTGGGGAAGGTACAGCCTTTAGGGAATTAACTCCTTTCATCTGACTAGTTACTTTGCCTCTCAGAGGAGCTTATTTCCACCCTTGCTTGGGGCAGTGCTGAAGCATGAGAGTGTTTCCAGTTCTGTCTAATGCACTTTTAATGAGTAGAAACAATGCCAAAGAAAAAAGCCTTTTCAGAACTGGACCCCTGGTCCTGGTTTGTCAATCAAGAGTTTTACGTTGGTACGTGGCTCTTTGTATCTCCAGATGCTGTTCTTGGGGTCCAATCCTTTTCCAGTATTTTGAGCTAACTCAAAAAGCTTCTGGGTTGTTTGTTTTTAATCAGCCCCACCCCCTCCCTGCTAGGGCAAAATATCCTAGTACCTTTTGTGCTTATTCCAGGTTAATCTGTACTGGAGGGCTATTTTCTGTAGTCAGAATTTGTTAACTCCACATTTGGAGCTTGGTTGAACCAAGCCCTTGCTGCTTGTAAAATCCGTTTCTTTTCCCCTTGGGGAACCAGCCTGCAGTGTGGGAGGGATGCTGGCCTCTGCTACTTGGTGAACTTACAATTCTATGCTGGATCTCAGCTATTCTGCCTGTTCCAGACTGATGTATGTTATGTGTTCAGTCACTGATGTAGCTCCATCAGTCATTTTGTATCGTTCCTAGCTATTTACTAGCTGCTCTGGAGGAGGAGTAAATTCCACACCTCATTAAGCTGCCATCTGCCCATCCCTCCTTAATATCCCTTTTTCTAATTTTAAGGATTTGGGGATTTTAACAATAATATATATCTGTTGTGCATCACTTGGAAATATAGGGAAAAAGAAAGAAAAACAAATTATTCTTAAAATTCTGCCACCAAATAACCATGGTTAATCACTCAATTATTACTGGTCTCCCTCCCAGCTTTGCAATCCTGCCTATTTTCTATACATTCAGTATATGGCGATTTGAGTGATCTTTTCAAAATGAAAATTGAATTATATCACTCCTCTGTTTTTAAATCCTTTAATGATTTCCCACATCCCTGGATTTCTGATTCTCCAACCTTATTTCTTGTTATTCTGTAGTTTGGTAACTAACTAACTTCAATCCTTTTAGCTTCTTGATAGTTTCTAAAATATTCTGGGGGTTTTCTTGCTTTGAGATCATTGTTTTTGTGTTGGTTTTTTGTTTTACCTGTAATACAGCCTGTTTTTTCACATGGCTTCTCCCTTCTCCTCCTTCAGCTCTCATCACCAATGCTACTTTATCAGAGCTATCTTCCTTCATCACTTGATCACTAATCCATATCCCCAGCCCCACTTAATATTTATTACTACATACTATTTTTTCCTGCGTAGTACTACTCAAACTATAATTATTTGTTCTTATTTTCTTAATATTTTTCCCACTAGAATATAAGCCTCACAAAAACAAAATGTCTTGTTCATGTCCTCTGCTCCTCCTACTTTGGTGGTTGGCACATAATAGACTCAATTTAGCATCCATCCTTCATAATTTTTTCTATTAAAAAATTGATATATATATACATATACATATATATTTATATATGATTTCCTAGCTAGGATTTTTTCTAAATGGAAATATGTTTTCTATTAAAGCAATAATTGTCCATTAAAAAGAACAAATGCACAAAGAAGAAAATTTTAAAAGTCCTATTATTCCACTTCCCAGAGACAATTAACTTTTAGCAGTTTAGCTTCTAATCTTCACTGTACATGTGTGTGTTAATTATAAGTAAAGGACTCATAATTGAGAAACTACTTTTACTTAATCATTATGGACGATCTTTGTCAGTACTTAAACTTTACCACCTATTTTTAATGCTACATAGTCCACTTTATGTATATCTTCCTGTTTGGATTAACATAGCATAAACCTCTTCCAAATAATTAAAGCCTCCTGAGTTTTTACTGGGCTTTTGTTTTTTTTTAAGCATTAAGTGGGTTTATTGAGAATGCAGAGCGATACATGAACAGGGATATCACAAACCTGTGAGAGTCTCCATTGCACTGTAATTTACCTAACATTTCCACTATGTTGGACATGAATAAAAAGATATTTTATCTGTATTTTTTTCCTTTTTTGAGGTTGATCATTACTTCATGTGTTTTAGGCATTTAATATTTTTCTTTGTGAATTATCTACTCATGTCCATTTTCCGTTTATATTTTAGTGTTTTTCATATTATTTTGTATATTTTCTTTTTTATTAAGGATTTCAAACCATTGCAATTAGAAATATTTTGTTTTAATTTAAGGAATCAAACTTTTTTTTCACAGCAAAGAAGCTAATTGAAACAATGAATTATTCAAAGCCCTCAGATGTGGAAGCAAGTAAAGAAAATGCATCTCAACCAAAACGAGGCAAACGGAAATTATACACCAGTGAGATTTCATCTCCTATTGATATTTCTGGCCAATTGGTAAGCCAATATTTAGGTTTTGATAAATACAAAACTTACCGTATCTTTTTAATTAAGTGTTCATAATAATTTCAGTATCACATGATTTGAATTTCTGTTTTTTAGATCAAATCTCTTCAAGCATTTGCTTGAAATGTTATATTTCTAGTTTCAAATGTGTTAAATTTATAGTAATTAATATTAATTTTGTGTTAATATATATGTTTTATATTCATTTGTATTTGAAAACTCAGGAATTTAATTCCATCAATAGAATTAGCACTGTTTAATAATTTTTTTGCCTTAAACATCTATTTTTCTTGTTAACTATGACAAGAGTTGCATCAATCTGTGCCCGTGTCTTTATAAAAATATAGAATTCACATTTAATCTTCTCCTCCCATCTTTCTTCTAAGCCTACAAAGTTCTTTTAAGAAATATATATGTTACCCTGACTTTATAACTCATTCTCCTCATTCAGAACAACCTTTGCTATTATAAAGCAAGTTCTAATTTTCTATCATGCTGGTATTGTTAAGTGGATAAAAGTGACGATAGGAAAGTAATTAAAGGTAAGACCTTCAACAGAAAGTGCACAAGAAAAATTAGGAAACACCTTTTGCAACAGTAGTTATCAGATATAAAGTAGACACTTAAGGCAGATGGTCAAGAATTAGGGTCATTAGGACATGCTGTTATATTGTTTAATTGGTCATTTTTCACTGTCTCAGCATATAATTTCCTTTTCTTCGTTGCAATGTTCTTTGAACCATCTAAATTATAAACTCATTATTGTATTTTTTGAAGATTTTTAAAAAATTATTTGAAGCAGTTATCTTCAAATATTTCAATAATTTTTGCAAGCTATAATGCTCTCGATTCAGTCCAGAGTTTAGATTATTCTAACTCTAGAATTAGGTAGTATTCAAAGAATCTTTTACAAAATCCAATTTTTATACATGGATTTTTGTAGAGGATAACATACCTGTAGTCAAAAAAGCACAAAATATTACCGTGTACTTATTATTTCAGTTAAGCACGTGAACATATCTTATTCATTGTAAACTAGTTTTTATTTTTATGTTTATAAATTTTACATATATATATTTAAACTATAATTATATAGTTTAAAAATTTTTAAATTACTCTTTCAGATTTTGATGGAACAGAGAGTAAAGGAAAGTGATCACCATATACTCAAACGACGACTTCGAACAAAAACAGCCAAATGAGTCAGTTATGGAGAATGTTGTGATATAAATTTCATACTCATAATCATTGTAACTTACATACTGACTTTTGAAAGATAATTATATATTATGATGCAATAAATCCCTCTGTATATACATCGCTGTTTTATATATTCAATAAAGAAAATCAGCCACTCAGTTTACTTGTCTATATTTCTGAGGCTTTGAAGACTAACTTCTTTTCAAAATGTCTATTCCCCCTGTTAATCCAAGCATGAAACCAGCCAATATCCTAGGAAAGATGTTATTCTCATTTATTTTTCTATGCATAGATGTTGTGCTGTTTTGAAAGTATGTATGTCCCCTAGAAAAGCCATGTTTTAATCTAAATCCCATTTCATAAAGGCAGAATAATCCCTATTCAATACTGTATGTTTGAAACTGTAATCAGATCATCTCCCTGGAGATGTGATTTAATCAAGAGTAGTTGTTAAGCTGGATTAGGTGACGACATGTCTCCACCCATTTGGGTGGGTCTTGATTGGTTTACTGGAGTCCTATAAAAGAGGAAACATTTTGGAAAATAAGAGATTTGGAGAGAGCAGCGAATGCTGCAGCACCATGAAGCAGAGAGTCTACCAACCAGCGACCTTTGGAGACCAAGAAGGAAAATGCCTCCCGGGGAACTTCATGAAACAGGAAGCCAGGAGAAGCAGGCGATGATACCGTGTTTGCCATGTGTCCTTCCAGATGAGAGAGGAACCCTGACCGTGTTCATACTGTGCCTTTCCAGATGAGAGAGAAACTCTGACTGTGTTTGCCATGTGCCCTTCCACTTGACAGAGAAACTGTGGACTTTATCGGCCTTCTTAAACCATGGTTTCTTTCCCTGGATGCCTTTGGACATTTCTGTAGACTTGTAATTGGGACATTTTCTTGGCCTTAGAACTATAAACCAGCAACTTATTAAATTCTCCTTTTTAAAAGCCATTCTGTTTCTGGTATATTGCATTCTGGCAGCTAGCAAACTAGAACAGATGTCATAGTCCAGATATTTCATTTATTTATATTAAATAGTGTCTTGTGAATTGTTTTTATTGTATCTAATGGACTACATCAATTTCACATATCTGTTTGCATTATTATTAGAATCCAGGGAATAAATCTCCTAAATGCCAAAAGGCTTATGCACATTATTTTGAAAAGAACTCTAGTGATCAATTAAAATGTCTTTTTTTTTAATAATTTGATAGTTGACTTTGTTTTTCTAGGGCGAAGTTAAAGCTGGAAATGAGAAAAGAAGAGGAGATAGCAACTAGAGTACAAAACAATGGACAACTAAAAAAGAAATAAAAATTTAGACCTAGAAGGGCTTTGAAATCTATTTTCTTCATTTTTCAGATGAGAAAACTTACTCCATAAAGCTTACCTACTTATTCAAGATTACAAAGCTAATGTGTATTGACCTGTTGGTTTTAAAAAAACAACAATTAGAGGCAAATAATACAAATCCAGAAATCCTGAAAATTATTGCCATTTGGAGCTCCTGAGTACAAGGAAAAAAAACTGAAGAATTGAGATGGAGAGACTAGAGACCATCCAAACAGCCTAATATGGCCCTTTCAAGACGGAAGCTCAGAGCCTTCAGGAGCACATGGACAGGGAGACAGGGACAAGAAAGTAAGCCATGTTCCTTTAACGAGCTACCCTCACATGGACCACCTTCCCCCAGCAACTCCCACACCGCACGCACCTGAACTCAGGCACCTACCTCTACCACTGCACTCTGTGCCCCTGCCCCACACCCCCGCATGCACACCTGCCCCAGCCCAACCCATCTTTCCTACAAAAGCGCAGTCTTGCCCTGGCCCTCCCAAGACCCACAAACCCGTCCCCAGCCCCTCAACCTCCATCTCTCCCTCCCTGCCCGGGCCACACCTTCATGCCCGGGCCACACCTACCCCCAGTCCATACAGTCACACAACCCCACTCTGCCTGAGCTCTGCACACATGTACATCAGTGACTGTCCGTCGCCCCCCCCCGCCATCTGTGCACGGGCAGACTCCTGCCATGCCTCCCAGCTCAGCTCTGGCCAAGTGCTGACATGCATATCTGGGCCACACAGGTACAACCCTGGTCCACTGCCCCTGAGCTCTGCGCACATGCACACTTCCACTTCACCCTGCAGACTGATACATGCACAGCCACATCCTCCCTGCCTGGTGCCCGTGTATCCATGCACCAGCCTCTTGATCCCTGCACCCCAACCCCCTGCCCCACACATATGCACACCCTTGCCCCAACCCCAGCACAAGTGCCCTGCTCCTATACCTGGCAGGTGCTTACGTCCACTTCTAAGCTACACAGCCCCCTACCTGCACACACGTGCATCCCTGCCCCAACCACCCTGCACTTGGGTACCCATGCCAGGGTGTCACCCATCCAACATCATCCACCCCTGACTCATGTCCCACAACCCCTGCAACTGGTGCCCTGCCCCTTGTACATCTGCATTCTGGACCCCCTGTGCCCCAACCTCTGTTCCCTGTTAAACCAATACCCACAAGCCCCACGCCCACCCACATCCTGCCTGTGCACCAGCCCCATACATACACACAGCACCCCCATCCACCTCCCACCAGGCCTACCTCCTATGTGCTCCACGCCATACCGCACCCCCACACCACACCTCCACACCCCCTGTACCCAACACCCCCACTCTCACAAGCACCAGAGTAGCGTCCCCAACCTGTGTTATACTTGCACCACAACCCATCACCAGACTGTTGTATCCCGACCCACACCCCACATCCTATTCCACATCTATCCCACAAATATAAAGCTTTAAACTACTGAAGAAAATCAACGTCCAAAGTAACTCTATCACGATATATATATATGCCTCGAAGACAACAGAAGATCAGTAAGCATATCAGTATACAAACAGATATAGCCCAGCCTAATGATAAATTAAAACACTGTAGGGGACACAGACTTTGGAACAACTAGTTAAAGATGTTCATATAACTCTAGTAAATAAAATCATTGGGGTAACTAAGGACATGACACTAGAGCATAAAGAGGAATACAAAAAAGGCAAAAAAGATGGAAAAGTTTTCATTGGATCTCAGGGAAATGATGGACAAAATAAAGCAACACACAAATAAAAGACTCATCAGTGTCCCAGAAGAAGAGTAAAGGGCTAGGAAGATTAGTTGAGGATATAATGGGGTAAACTTCCTAACCCTTATAAAGGACATAAATATGCAAATCAAAGAAGCCCAACGAATTCCCAATAGGACAAATCCAAATAGGCCTTCCTCAAAACACATACTAATCAGTCTGTCAAAGTTGAAGAGAAGCAGAAAATCCTGAAAGTGGCAAGAGAAAACAATCTACATACAAGGGAAACCACATCACTATATTGATATTTCTTTTAGTCTCCAAATCTTACAGCAGCCATAAGTAACCTAAAATTGTGGAACTATAACCTATACCAAACTCTGAAATCTGTTTTACAACAATTATTCTAATGTACTTTGAAAGTTATGTTATTTTTCACACACACAAAAAAAAGAAAAAACAGGAAAGGAGGAGTATAACCAAAGATAAGATTTAACAAATCAGTATGACTGCTGAATCATTTTGATACTTCTTTAAGTCTCCACTGTCTTGGAGCAGCTAGAAGGAAAAACAAAAACTAACCCACACCAAGGTTTAAAACCTGTTCTATAACACTTGTTAAAATGTATTTGGAAGGGCGGCTGCCGTGGCTCAGCAGGCAGAGCTCCGACCTGCCATGCTGGAGGTCTGGAGTTCGATCCCTGGTGCCTCCTGCCCATATGCAAATTTAAAAAAAAAATGTATTTGGAAGTGTATTGCTTTTTGGTATATATTTCACAATTTTAAAAAATCAAAAAAGAAAAAACAGGAAGAGATTAAAATTTTCACAAACAAATGCTGAGAGAATTTGTCAACAAGAGAATAGCCCTAGAAGAAACAGTTAAGGGAGTTCTGCCTGCTGGGAAAAAGAAAAAAGGGAGAGTGAGGTCTGGAGGACAGCCCAGAATTGAAGAGGACCAGTAAGGGTAACCAAAGGATAAAAAGAGAAAGAGGGAAAAGAGCACATAGATTAGACAAAATACAAAGGATAAGATGGTGGATTCAAGAAATGTCTTTAAAGTTATAACTTTGAATGTTAATGGACTAGATTTACCAATTAAAAGATACAGATTGGCAGAATGGATTAAGAAATATAATCCAGATATATGCTGCTTACGAGGGACTCAGACACAAGGATACAAATAGAAAATGAAAGGATAGCAAAAGCTGTTCCACACAAGCTATAACCAAAAGTAAGCAGGAATAGCTATACTAATATCAGACAATGTAGAATTTAAGTGTAAAGACATCATAAGAGACAAGAAGGACATTCTATATTAATGAGACAAGTCACAAAAAAATAAATAACAATCATAAATGTCTATGCTCCTAGTCAAGGAGCTCCAAAGTACATGAGACAAACATTGGCAAAACTGAAGGAAGTGTTAGATATTTCAACAGTAATAGTAGGAGACTTCAATATACCATTCTCTTCTATAGATAGAACAATCAGACAGAGGATTAACAAGGAAATAGGGAACTTAAAACAATTTGATAAATGAATTAAACCTGACATATATAGGGTATTACACCCCAAAACACCAGGATATACATTCTCTACTACTCATGGAACATTCTGGGGCACAAACCAGGTCTTTATAAATTTAGAAACATTAAAATTATTCAAAGAACTTTCTCTGATCACAATGGAATGAAGCTGGAAATCAGTAACCACCAAAAAATAAGAACTTTCACAGTTATATGGAGATTAAATAACACACTCTTAACAACCAGTGGGTCAAGAAGAAATTGCAAGCAAAAAAAAATAGCTATCTGGAAACTAATGAAAATTTGAAAACAACATACCAGACCTTAATGGGATGCAGCAAAGGCTGTGCTGAGAGGGAAATTTATTACCCTAAATGCCTACATTAAGAAAGAAGAAAGAGCAAAAATAGAGGACTTAACTGCTCACCTGGAGGAACAAGAACAGCAAACTAACCCCAAAGCAAATAGAAGAAAGGAAATAAGATTTAAAGGAGTTAAATGAATGGGAGAACAAAAGAACAATAGAAAGAATCAATAAAACCAAAAGTTGGTTCTTTGAGAAATTCAGTAAAATCAATGACAAGGCTGACAAAAAAAACAGAATACAAATAAAATCAGAAATGAGAGGGGTGTCATTACCACAAAAAAATCATAAGAAGATACTATGAACAGCTATATGCCAACAAACTAGACAACTTAGATGAAATGGGCAAATTCCTGGAAACACATGAACAAGCTGCACTAACTCAGGAAGAAATCGAAGATCTCAACAAACCAATCCAAAAAGAGATTCAATCAGTCATCATAAATTTTCTTACAAAGAAAAGCCCAGGGCAGGTGGCTTCACAGGGGAATTTTATCAAACATTCCAAAAAGAACTAACACCTATCCTGCTCAAACTTTTCAAAAAAATTGAGGAAAAAGGAACACTACCTAACTCATTTTATGAAGCTAACATCATTTTAATACCCACCTGGGTAAGGATGCTGTAAAAAAGGAACACTACAGGCCAATCTCCCTAATGAAAAGAGTTGCAAAAATTCTCAACAAAATACTAGCAAATTGAATACAAAAATACATTAAGCACATTAAAAGTTGTATGTTTTATACCAGGAATGCAAGGATGGTTGAACATGAAAATCAATGTACTACAGCACATTAACAAATTGAAAAGGAAAAGTCACATGATCATCTGAATTGATGCTGAAAAAGCATAAAAATTCAACATTCTTTTCTAATAAAAACACCTCAAAAGGTAGGAATCAAAGGTTGCTTCTTCAGTATGATAAAGGGCATATATGACAAACCCATAGCTAGTATCATACTCAATGAAGAGATATTGAAAGCTTGCCCCCCCCCCCCAAGATCGGGAGCAAGACAAGGATGCCCCCTGTCACCACTGTTACTTAACATGGCGTTAGAAGTTCTAGCTAGAGCAATCAGGCAGGAAAAAATAAATAAAAGGCATCCATATTGGAGAAGAAGTAAAACTTTCATAGTTGCAGATGACATGATACAATACTTAGAAAATCCTGAGAAATTTACAACAAAGTTACTTAAGCTAATAAAAGTATTCAGCAAGGTGGTGGAATATAAAATTAATGTACAAAAATCAATAATGTTTCTATACATAAGCAATGACCTGAGGGGCCAATTAAGGGGGAAAAAATCCATTCAAAACAGCAATTAAAAGAACTACCTAGGAATGAACTTAACTAGGGACATAAATGACTTGTACACAGAAAACTACATAACATTGCTAAAAGAAATCAAAGATAGAAATAGGCAGAAAGACATTCCCTGGTCATGGATAGGTAGGTTAAATATAGTTACAATGTCAGTTCTACCCAAATTGATCTACAGCTTCCAGGCAGTACCAATCAAAACCCCAACAATCTACTTTGAAGACTTGGAAAGTTAGTTACCAAATTCATCTGGAAGGGAAAGGGACCCCAAACAGCTAAAAACATCCTAAAAAAAGAAGAAGAAAGTGGGAGAATTAATGCTTCCTGAGTTTAAAACTTATTATAAAGTCACAGTGGTCAAAACAGCATGGTAGGGCGGCTGCCATGGCTCAGCAGGCAGAGCTCCGACCTCCCGTGCTGGAGGTCTGGAGTTCGATCCCTGGTGCCTCCTGCCCATATGCAAATTAAAAAAAAATTATATATAAAAAAAAAACCAGCATGGTACTGGTACAAAGATATAAGTATTGACCAATGGAATTAGAGTGAAGAAACAGACCAGCAAATCTATGGTCAATCAATTTTTGGCAAGGCCTCCAAATCCACTGAACTGAGACAAAAGAGTCTTTTCAATAAATGGGCATGGGAGAACTGGATGTCAATAGCCAAAAGAATGAAAAAGCATCCTTACCTTACATCCTATATAAAAACTAACTAAAGTGGATCAGACACCTAAACTAGCACTATAAAGCTTCTAGAAGAAAATGTAGGGAAACATCTTCAAGATCTAGTAAGAGGAGGCAGCTTCCTAAACTTTATACCCAAAGCACAAGCAACAATAGGAAAAATAGATAAATGGGAACTCCTCAAAATCAAATGCTTTTGTGCCTCAAAAGACTTAGTCAAAAAGGTGACACAGCAGCCAACTCAATGGGAGAAATTATTTGGAAATCATACATTGGACACAATATCATGTGTGCATAAAGAAGGTATACAACTCAACAACAAAAGAACAAACAACCCAATTCTAAAATGGGCTGAAGATACGAATAGGCATTTTTCTGAAGCGCAAATACAGATGGCTAGAAAGTATATGAAGATATGTTCATTTTCATTAGCTATAAGGGAAATGTAGATCAAGACTACAATGAGATACTATCTCATGCCTATAAAAATGGCTGCTATTAACAGGAAACTACAAATGGTGGAGAGGATGTGGAGAAATTGGGACACTTATACACTACTAATGAGAATATATAATGGTACAGCTGCCATGGAAGACAGTTTGGCAATTCCCTATGAAACTAGGTATTCAGTTGCCCTATGATTCGGCAATACTGCTACTCGATATATACCCACAAGAGCTGTGGTACACAAAAGCAGTGACACAAACAGACATTTACACACTATGTTCATAACAGCATTATTTATAATCACCAAGAGATGGGAACTATTCAAGTGCCCATCAACAGATGAGTTGGTTCTCAAAATGCTATACATATACAATGGAATATTATGCAGCAGTAAGGTAAAACGATGTCCTGAAGCACATGACAAGATGGATGAGCCTTAAGGACATAATGCTGAGTAAAATAAGCCAGACAGAAAAGGATAGATACGGTATGATTCCACTTTTTTGACCATGGTAAAGATAAATTCAGAGGCTTTTAAAACAGAATATATACAGAAGCTAGAGATGGGTGAACAGTTAGGTAAATAGATTGAATTTAAGGGAATAGATAGAAGTGAAGGCAGCTCACTAGTGGGTCTATAAGTAATATTTCCATATTGAAGGTGAACATGACTGAAAGGGGTTGTATAGACTCATGTGTCCCACTGATTAACACTACAGCCATAAATAAGTTCTTGCATGAACTCCTGCAAAGGTTTGAATCTTGTACAAAGGCTGTATGAGTTTGGGGTATGGGGGGAAACTATTATTGCATACTATGGGCTATGTGTAACAGGAAAACAGTACCACAGCAACACCAGGGCTAAATAATAGGGGAGGGACAAGGGTTAATAGTTTATACTTAATAATTTGTAGTTAATAGTAGTTTATTTGGTTGTGTTTATTGGTTATCTTCCTCTTGGGAACAATGAAATTATCTAAAATTGAGAATGTTGAGGGACTGTTGATCTTTGGACATTGTATATGATGCCCAATGAATGGAGGTCGCTGAAGGATGCACTGACTGAAAAGTAGATTGGCAAACAATGGTGTATACATATGATCGAATGTTGTGCTGCCACAAAAAGAAAAAAGTTGTGAGGCATGCAACATTGTGAATGAACCTGTGAGACATTTGGTGAGGCCAAATAACCCTCAAATATTGTATTTGAGCAAATATTGTATGGTCTCATTTAGAAAATAGTTATAACAAGGGTTTAAACTGTAAGCTCTTATAGCAGTTACATTTATTCGAGAGTGATAATATTTATTTCCGCATTTTGAGAGGCTGTTTTATATATGTACAACCTGGTATTTAGAGATAGAATAAAGCCAAGCAGGTCTAGATTAAGGTAATTCAGAACACAGGGGTAAGGAATACATTGTGTGTATTTTAGAACCTCACCTACTCTTTGAGACCAAAGGAAGAAAGGTTTATTTTGTCCAGAACCTAAATTTTCTGTAGCACATAATCTAACTCAACCTATCCGGATAGCTCATTTAAACAGCTGAAACACAGGGAGCCCATAATAAAAATGAGGACATTTCATCCCGAATAACTTAATGTAATGCCTGGATACATCCTAGAATATATTGGGCAAATAATCAAAAAGTATTGGTAAAATCCTTTGAGGGATGGGAGAAAAAATTTTTACTATTAAACTTTACCATCAGGGAAACCCTTGATACTGTGTCAAACATTAGGGACACCCAAATCAATAGACCAACTCCTTGATTTTAAGGCTTCATCTTGTGAAGCTTATGTATGTAGTAGAGAAGTTTGGCCTACCTATAGTATGCCTAAGAGTTACTTCCAGAGGATGTCTTTTGTTGCTCAGATATGGCCTCTCTCTAAGCCCAACTCTGCAAGTGAAACCATTGCCCTCCCCACTACATGGGACATGATTTCCAGGGGTGAAAATCTCCCTGGCAGCATGGGAGATGACTCCCAGAGATGAGCTTGTCGCTGGTACCGTGGGATCAACAATGCTATCCTGACCAAAAGGAGGAAAAGTGTAACAAATAAGTTATCAGTGGCTGAGAGAGTTCAAATAGCATCAAGAACCTACCCTGGGGGAGTTCCGGGTCAAGATGGTGGCTTAACAAAGTGCACATTTTAGTTCGTCCTCCAGAACAACTACTAAATAACCAGAAACAGTACAGAACAGCTCCAGGGGCCATGTCAGTGACCGGACACACAATGTACCCCAATCTGGACCAGCTGGACCGGCTGCGAGCACTCCCCAGAACCGTGAGTTCCCAAAGCTGCGGTGGTGGGTGCCCCTCCCCCACAGGCCGCTTCCCAGAGGGAAAAGGAAAGGACTTTACCAGCAGCAGGGACTGGGCACAATCAAACACCAATTGTGGAACTAATTAACAAATTCTGACTACTAAAAATAGGCCCCCATCTTAGGTGAACCTGATCAAAGCGGAGGTTGCTCATTTTTGCCCCGGCACCAAGGGGGCAGGACTGACAGAAAAGGGGGGGGGGAAATAAGGAAACAGAGGTTTTTGTGGCTGTGTATCTACAAAGGCTTGACTGCCTCTGGATACAGCAGCAGGACTTTTCAGGCTGCAACTGACCCAGGCATAGGCAGAAGTGAGCCCTTTTGGGGGCTTATCTGGAGCCTGTGCCTTCCCCAGGGGAGGGGTGAAGCCCCACCCAGGTGGAATCCCTCCATCAAGGAATTCACACACCAGGGCTTGGTAATTTGAAGCCATTAAAACCAGCCTACAACCTCTCCTCTGTCTCCACCATGCCCCCAGCAAGGAGAGTCTGCCAAAGTTAAAGGTACCACATCATCTTATGCTGGTGGGACCTGCAGGCAGCCAAGCACCACATACTGGGCAGGATAAGAAAAACAGAGTCCAGAGACTTCACAGGAAAGTCTTTCAACCTGCTGGGTCTCACCCTCATGGAAAACCGATGCATGTGACTCTTTCCTCCTGATAGGAGGCCAGTTTGGTCTGGGAAAATCTGGCTGGGGTCTCTAATATCTAAGTAGACCCTCCTAAGTGTGTGTGGGGGGAAAGGCACCACACAAGCAGGGCAAGAAACAAGAAAACAAGAACTGAAAAATTCTCCTCTGTTAAACAAAACTTAAGCTAAAGGTCCAGATAAAGCTGAGCAGAATGTCAAAGAACAGATAGACAACAAATTCATCCAGCAAGAAAACCCTAGATAAAAGAAGTGAAAGCAATCTCCAGAATAAACTAATTAAGGTAATTAAATGCCTAGACGCCAGCAAAAAATAACAAATCACACTAGGAAAATTGAAGATATGGCCCAAAGAAACAAACCAACAATTCAAATGACATACAGGAGCTGAAACAATTAATTCAGAATGTACGAACAGACATGGAAAACCTCATCAAAAACCAAATCATTGAATTGAGGGAGGATATAAAGAAGGCAAGGGAAGAACAAAAAGAAGAAACTGACAGTCTGAAAAAACAAATCACAGAAATTATGGGAATGAAAGACACAGTAGAAGAGATGAAAAAAACAATGGAAACCTACAATGGTAGATTTTGAGAGACAGAACATAGGATTTCTGAACTGGAGGACGGAACATCTGAAATCCAACAAGAAACAGAAACTATAGGGGAAAAAATGGAAAAATACGAGCAGGGCGTCAGGGAACTGAAAGAGAATATGAAGCGCACGAATATATGTGTTGTGGGTGTCTCAGAGGGAGAAGAGAAGGGAAAAGGAGGAGAAAAACTAATGGAGGAAATTATCACTGAAAATTTCCCAACTCTTATGAAAGACTTAAAATTACAGATCCAAGAAGTGCAGCATACCCCAAAGAGAATAGATCCAAATAGACATACTCCAAGACATTTAATAATCAGAATGTCAGAGATCAAAGAGAAAGAGAGGATCGTGAAAACTGCAAGGCAAAAGCAACCCATCACATACAAGGGAAGCCCAATAAAACTATGCACAGATCTCTCAGCAGAAACCATGGAGGCAAGAAGACAGTGGGATAATATATTTAAATTATTAAAAGAGAAAAACTGCCAACCAAGAATTCTATATCCAGAAAAATTGTCCTTCAAAAATGAGGGAGAAATTAAAACATTTTCAGACAAAAAAATCACTGAGAGAATTTGTGACCAAGAGACCAGCTCTGCAAGAAATATTAAAGGGAACACTAGAGACAGATATGAAGACAGAAGAGAGAGGTGTGGAGAAGAGTGAGAAAGGAAGACTATGAGTAAAGGTAAAAAGAAGGAAAATTAGATATGACATATAAAATCCAGAAGGCAAAATAGTAGAAGAAAGTACTACCCATGCAGTAATAACACTGAATGTTAATGGATTAAACTGTCCAATCAAAAGACATAGTCCGGCAGAATGGATTAAAAAATAGGACCCATCTATATGCTGTCTCTACTCAAAGGACATGAGGCCAAGGACACAAATGGACATTTACACACCAATGTTTATAGCAGCATTATTAACAATTACCAAGAGATGGAAACAGCCAAAATGTCCATCAACAGACAGTTGGCTAAACAAACTGTGACATTTACATACGATGGAATATTATGCAGCTGTAAGACAGAATAAATTTATGAAGTATGTAACAACATGAATGGACCTTGAGGACATTATGCTGAGTGTGATTAGCCAGAAACAAAAGGACAAATACGGTATGGTCTCACTGATATGAACTGACATTAGTGAATAAACTTGGAATATTTCCTTGGTAACAGAGACCATCAGGAGATAGAAATAGGGTAAGATATTGGGTAATTGGAGCTGAAGGGATACAGATTGTGCAACAGGACTGAATATAAAAACTCAGAAATGGACAGCACAATATTACCTAACTGTAATACAATTATGGTAAAACACTGAATGAAGCTGCATATGAGAATGATAAAGGGAGGATGGCTGGGGCATAAATAAAATCACAAAGAAAGATAGACGATAAAGATTGAGATGGTATAATCTAGAAATGCCTAGAGTGTATAATGATAGTGACTAAATGTACAAATTTAAAAAAAATTTTTGCGTGAGGAAGAACAAAAGAATGTCATTACTGCAGTGTGCTGAAAATAGATGGTACTTAATATTTAAAAATTTCAACTAATGTGTGAGACTAAAGCAAAAAATGTTTATTTGGTACAAATCTATACTTTGACTAGTACATCTCCTAATATAACTTATGTAGATAGTTGACCGAACACCTTAAGTACATGGAACTTTGTATAGGACATGAGATTTTGTTGGTTTGTCCAGGTGATGCCCTGATGAATCCCAGAGTGATTTGATCAGTGAGTGGAAAAGTATGTGTAAAGTCCCCTTCGGGGAATGGTGAGAACAGGGGAAAACTCAACTTCCCCAAGTTGAATTCTTGACATTCTCACAAGAAGTGTGGACAACCAAAGCTATAGGCTGAGCCCCCAGTCTTGGGGTTTGTTCATATGAAACTTAACCCCACAGGGGATAGGTCAAGCCTACTTAAAATTAAGCCTAAGAGTCACCCCCAAGAGAACCTCTGTTGTTGCTCAGATGTGGCCTCTCTCTCCAGCCAACACAGCAAGCAGACTCACCACCCTCCCCCTGTCTACGTGGAACATGACTACCAGGAGTGTGGATCTTCCTGGCAGCGTGGGACAGAAATCCCAGAATGAGCTGAGATTCAGCATCAAGGGATTGAGAAAAACTCTAGAATGAGCTGAGACCCAGCATCAAGGGATTGAGAAAACCTTCTCGACCAAAAGGGGGAAGAGTGAAATGAGACAAAGTGTCAATGGCTGAGAGATTCCAAACAGAGTTGAGAGGTTATC
>PVIY010042588.1:7690-20965 GCA_004026745.1 Myrmecophaga tridactyla | reverse complement strand
GGGGAGTCGCAGCTGGAGCCACGGGACACATCTGAGCCGGGCACCCCCAGATGCCCGAGGAGGCAGGGAGGTGCCTGCAAGCAGGGAGGGGGCAGGTCCCGCACACACCTCGATTTGGGGCTCTGGCCCCCAGAACTGGGCGACAATAAATGTCGGCTGTTCCAAGCTGCCTGGTTTGTGGCGGGGTGTTTCGGCAGCCCCAGGAGGCCGAGGCGGGTGGGGGGGGGCTGAGAGGTCGGGGGCGGGCCTCAGGGAAGACCAGCCAGTGCCCGGGGCCTAGCGCTCTCCTCCAGGGCCCGCTGCTGGGCTGTCTCCCCGACCCACCAGGGGGCCGCTGGCTGGGCTGTGTCCCCGACCCACCGGGGGCCGCGCGCGCTGCCTTTTGCCGTAGCTGCAACATCGGGGCTGGTGCCGTCTAGAAAGCACAGAACGAAAGGAAGCGAAGCCAGTGGCACAGAGAAGGCCTCCGGCGAGGGGAGGGCATCAAGAAGGCAGGGGGCTCCGGGCTGCAGCGGGGAGCGCCTTCCCCAAAGGGCGGCCCCCAGGCCCGCGCCGGCTTCCCCAAGGGAGGCTCACGGAGGCTCAGAGCCCACGCGCGGGCCGGCCCCCCCTCCTCTTTCGTGGTGCCCACGCTGGCCTCACGCTCAGCTCATTGTCTGACTCTTTTCGGGAATTTTATGGCAGGCCCACGTGCAGTGCCTCGGGGTGCCTGAGCAGGCACAGATGAATATTAAAGAGCAGGCTTCCTGTCCACGGGTTTCCAGTTCGGATCTAGAAACAATAAAGCTGGCTTCCGGAAACACTGCAGTGATAAGACAGGCTTGAGCAATTTCACGTGGAAAAGAAAACTGACGCACCTTTCCCCCAAATCTGCCAAAAAAAAAAAACAACACACATTCCCATAGCCTTGGAGACTCTGCATTTCTTCCATGGTGTTAAGTGAAGACTCCCCATACCCATTGGCTTAAGTCTACACAAACACACGGGGCGTGATTTTTTTTTCCTCCTAAAGTGTACAAAGCAGGGACAGCTAGAAATTGGAAAAGCAATCAGGATCTGAAAGGAAATACAGGTCCAGGGCCAAGGTCAAGGGGCCAGGGCCACTGTGGGTTCAAAGCCCCCTGGCTGGGATCACACATACCCCAACTTGCAGGAGGGCTCCCTCGGGGCAGACAGGCCCTCTGAGGTCAGTCCCTTCCCTGGCCACCTTGTGTCTTCCCTCCCGAGGGGCCGCAAACGGGCAGGCGAGGTGGCTTTGGTGGCACCGGATGCTCCGGGGGGCCGAGACCACCTGGGCCCAGTACCTCCCTGGGAGGCAGCTGCGCTCTTGGGGTTGCCGAGTTCACTCCGTGCTGACGGAATATCTCCAGACAGGCAGCAGGTGTCTGCAAACACTCAAGGCCTTTCAAAGGACTCTGGCCAGGCCCGGGCGGGTGGGAGGCGTGGGGCAGCGAGGCCTGGCTTCCTGGGTGTTGCATTTCAATTCCCGGGGAAAGATCGTAAGTCCCAGGACGGGGTGTAGGAGCGGGAGCAACAGCTTCCTTTTTGGACTCTTCTCAGAGCTGGCGATCAGGTGCTCGGGCGCCCAAAGGGCAGAGAAGAAGTTGTAAACCGCCCAGCTGGAAGGCACTAAAAATACTCCTTCAAGTTCTCCCTGGATAAACCTCAGACAAATAATGTGGGTGCCTTTTAAAGACACAGGAAAACTTTTGTGACTATAAAGTGTCCTTGAAAGACCTTTGAAAACAATCTGACCCACAAACCGCCTCCGGGGTGGGGTAGGGGTATGGGGGGTAGGGACTGGGAAATAGCTGGCTGGGCCCGGATTGTGTTGCAGGAGACGCCTCCACGTGCTTCTCCCGTCCCCCAGGCCAGCTCCATCTCCAGGCATCTGACTGCATGCACAAGCTCTCCCAAGAAGGTTTCTATACCTTGTTTTTTTTTTTTACCAGTTTTACCTAATTCTTGCTCCCTCCTTCCTCTAGGAAGTGGTATTTTTATTTAACACAAGGAAGAATGATTCTGGGTGTTAGGGGTTGAAGTGTCACCCCTGGTCCTGGGAAGGTGACCTTATTTGGAAATGCTGACTTCGACGAAGTGATGAGTTAGGAAGCCAAAGTGGAGTAAGGGGGGCCTGACCCAAGTGCCGGGGGCTTTCTCTTCCCCCTCCTCCAGGCAGGATTCCGTGAAGAACGGACCAAGTGCTGAAGCGCACTGCTGGCGGGAAGGAAGCCCCCCTACCCCGCCCCCTAGATTGGGCTAAAAGTGTCTGGCTGGAGAGGAGAACTGCCCCCACCCTACCCTACGAGGCTGACCCGACAGGAGCCGGGGCGGGGGACGGCCTCCGTCAGGTTTCTGGAAGACAGTGGAAGCACGTTGCCCTCTGCTTCAGGTTTCTCACTTGCTGCGCATTTGAAGGATTTTACAGAAAAGTGACTGAAGGTCGCCGGTCCGGAGATTCTCTGGGATGGGGGGTGGGTGGGGACGGAGGGGCAGGCACTGGTCCCTTCCCCCACCCCCCACCCCCGGTGCTTGCAGCAGGCACGAGGGACCCTGCCTTGCTCCTCCACTCCCGTCTGATGGCAGGGACAGCACCGGGCTCCAGCCCCCACCCGCGCCCCTGCGCCCGGCCCGGTGCACTCTGCAGCCGGTTTCCGCGCCCGAAAGACCTGCTCCGGGCGCTGCCCCCAACGGGCGTGACCGCAGGGTCGGGGAGGCCGTGGACGATGGCCGGGCGCGGGACCCCGCACGAGCAGGCGCGGCGGCGAAGGGGTTAAGCCCTGCAGCGCCCGCCGCTCCCGGCAGAGGGCGACTCGCGGGCGAGCGCGGCCGGACGGGCTCGGGCGGCCGGCACCCCTGACGTCACCGGCCCGCGGTCGCCCAGGCGACGGCCTCATCAGCGCGCGCGTCAGAGCCGCCCGTCTCTTGGCAACGGCCCGATCTCCCGCGCTCGCTCCGCCTGGCGCTGGGCCGCGCGTCGCTCTGGCGTCAAAGCGACGTCAATGGGGCGGCCTCGCTCGGGCGGGCGGGGGCGGGGCGGGGCCGGGCGGCGGGGCGGGGCCGGGGGCGGGCCGGGGCGGGGCCTGGCGGGGCTGCTCCGCGTGCGGCCGCGCCGGCGGCTCAGAGCTGACATGAGGCGGCGGCCCGGGCGGCGGCAGCGGGAGCGGGCGCGGCGCGGGCGGCCGGGCGGACGGCGGGGGCCGCGGGGCGCTGGGGTCGCACGGGCCGGCTAGGGCTTCCCGGGCTGCGCACTCCGAGCCTCCGGCCGGCGGGCCCGCAAAGGGCGGCGAGGTGAGGCGGCGGCGGGCGGCTCGGCGGGGTCGGCGGGGGCAGGGCGCCGGCGGCGGGGCTCGCGGCTTCCCACGGCCGCCCGGGGGCCTCGCGGCTCGCAGGTACGCGCGCGCGGGTCGTGGGCGGGGACGCCGGCCGCGCAGCCCTCCGGGCGGCCCTTTGTTGTGGGCTGGCGGCGGGCAGCGGGTCTGCACCCCGCGAGGGTTCCGGGAACTCGAGGGGAGCCGACCGCGGGCGGCGGGGAGCGGGTCTATACGATCCGCCCAGGGAGTCCGGGGCCGGAGTGGGTCGGTGCGGGGGCTGGTGTGCGACGGACCCCCAAGCCGGGCGCCGAGGTGCCGGCAGCTGGAGTGGCCCCGACCGCGGGCGGCGGGCTCGGGGGGGCGCGCGCAGGGCTCCGGGCGGTGGGGCGCGGCGCGGCGGGTCTGAGCGCCTCCCCGGTGTCCGGCAGGTGCGGCCGCGGAGCCATGGTGATCATGTCGGCGTTCAGCCGGGCCCCCGCGGGCTCCGGCCAGGGCGCGCAGAAGCCGCTCCGCGTGGGCTTCTACGACATCGAGCGGACGCTGGGCAAAGGCAACTTCGCGGTGGTGAAGCTGGCCCGGCACCGAGTCACCAAAACGCAGGTGCGCGGGGCGGCCCTCCCCGGCGGGGCCCCCACCCGGCGCCCCCAGGACGGGCGAACCAGGGCTCTGGGCGGCCTGGCCCCGGGACGCGGTGGACACCGCTCGGCCCCTGGTGGGCCGTGGACCGGCCGTTTTGTGGCTCGCAGGGTGACTGTCCTGCTCCTGAAAGGCTGGCAGTTTTTAGTTTGGTAAAGAAAGTCCTTAAGTGTATGTTTCTGCATGATTTGTAGAAGCAGTAAGGGGAGAGGAAAGAGGTTATTGACCAAAAACCAGGGTGCACTGTGGGTGGATTCAGAGCTGAGGCCCTGGACAGTGAGTCTGCAAATAGTTAAGACCTTATTTAACTTTGATTATTTTAAGTAATATGAGTGGTTGCTTTGGTTATTTTTTCCCCAACGTTTGTGACCTTTTGGGGGACATAAAGTGTTGTAGACGCTAACATCCAAAAAATGAAGTGTGTACATTAGGTTAAGTGAAGTTTTTAATTTTGAAACGAATGCTTTTTCTTTTTGAAACTTGTAGGTTGCAATAAAGATCATCGATAAAACAAGACTAGATCCAAGCAATTTGGAGAAAATATATCGAGAGGTTCAGATTATGAAGCTCTTGAGCCATCCTCATATCATAAAGCTTTATCAGGTAAGGACCCAAGGTTACCTTCCCCTGCTCATGCTGGGCAGTGTTTTATTGTTTGTTCTCAACGAAAAAAGTGTGCAGTTCCTGAAGGTTGCTGGTGGAGTTAGGGGGGAGTCCACAAGTTGTTCCTGTAAAGCAAGTACATGTTTGTCAGCCATGCACATATATTTATAATTCTTTTCTTTCTTTTGGATCATGATTGAGATCTGCTTCATTAAAATTTCATTCAAATTGCAGTTTGCTCTGGTTCTAAATGCATCGAGGTCGGTGGTTGTATTTACTGTACTAGGAACACAAACAACCAGATCTATAGTGTTGTCATAGTCAAGCATTTAGTAGGAAAGGATGATTTTTGAGTGAAACTGGGAACATCCTCCTTTGCAGATGACTACTGAACTTTAAAACCAGCCACTCTTCTAAGTTTTCATTTAACTTATCTTTGCAAAGGCAGCAGTGAGCATTTGTCTTCCTCTTTAAAGTCTTCCACCGAAAGTGGAGAGGTGGAAAGACTTGTGCTGTGTTAAGGGCCAGGAGCTTGTAATTTGATCCCAGTAAGGAACGGACCTCACCCCTCCTTCTGCTGGCTTGTTCAGTGACTTCATTTTTGCCCTTCTGTGGAGACTTATAAATGATATCTCTGGGAAATAAGTGCAAATTCGATTAGGACAGCACTCAGGCCCTCCTGTCATAAATGACCACTTTTGCAAAGATAAAACCAAGTCTTCTTGCAGAACTAAATTCTCTGCAAGTTCCCGAGATTTCACGCAGTTGTTTGGGTGCAAGCTTCTCCCCGTGGTTCTCGTGAGCCCACGCCAAGCCCCGATGAACAGGGGAGGATCACGAGCAGGTGCCTACAGTTGGCAAGGCGCGGGGAGGAATGTGGTAGGAGAGCGAATTCCTGAGCGCTTAAAACCGCCCTGCGGGAGATGCTGGTTAGAAGTGGAGGAGGACTCTCAGCCGAGCTTGCATGTTCCGACTCGCTGCTCCTGGGATCGGCATTTGGTTTCTGCAGTCGTTTGGAGGTGTGCAGCCCGGGGGTTGCTCGGTGGCAGGGGCACCTGGAACACGCCCCCCCATTTCGGCAGGAGTGGGCTGAGGGGTTTGCGGTTTTGGCTGCGCCATCATCTGCCTGCCTGGTTTTTTTTTCTTCCCACTTCCACCTTTGCTGGGGTAGAATTAGCTCTGTTGACTAATTGAATTTCCCCTGTGACCAGTTCCAGAGGACTTGTCTGCAGGTGGATTTTCTCACTGCTCCCTATGATTCCTTAACTGCCTCGGGCCGGTGGGATTTAGCGATGGAGTGGTGATTTTCATTGCTCCAGTTTTGACCCTGCGGGGCGTCTGATTTTCATCCAGCTGGCACAGAGCCACATTCCTGCCGCCACACTTCACGCAAAACAGTTGTACTCTTTTTTCTTTTACTCCTTTCTTTTTAAAAAAAAAAACCGAATAATGGGATAAACAGACGTCTTCTAACCCTATAGTTTGAACCTTAAAGAACTCTTTTTCTATGAGAACCTATCGTTTCTCTCTCCACCGGAAATATTTAAAAATACATTTGTTTTACCTTGCCTCTTAATTAGTTATGTTTTCAAATTTTTTCAAAATGAAACAAAATTCTTGATCACGCAATGAACTTTTCAGGTCCGTATTGACACGTTTGAGTGATCTGTGGTGCAGGCACTTACCTGGCCCAGCTGTCTTCTTCAGCCTAATTTATCATGTCCATCAGGCGAGTTGGAACAGGTGTTGGTTATCTATTATTCAGTGTGTTCGGGCTGCAGATACCAGCTTGAGTAATCTGTTGTCTGCAAGGTCTCTTAAAGAAAGTCTGGGAGGGGTGTGAGGCTGTCTGAGTTCAATACAGTGACCCGAAAGAATTCTAGTAAATTCTCAGACCTTTTCTGAGAGCAAAAATATATAAGACAGGCAAGTCAATGAGCAGGTTACCTCTTGCTTTTGGGAGAGGGAGCCTCCTTGTCTGTTTATCGCAGAGGTTTTGCTTTCCTTTTTAAAATGGTGAGTGCACTCTAATCCTAGAGAAGTTCAGTGCTGCCAGGGTTTGGAAGCATTGTTTCTGCCTGTGGGTAAATGCTGGGCGTTGGTTGTTTTAGGTCATGGAGACAAAGGATATGCTGTACATTGTCACCGAGTTTGCGAAGAACGGAGAAATGTTCGGTAAGTCACACTTGCCTTTGATGTCTCCTGGACACACGCAGTGTTAGCTGGTCACGACTCACTTCTCCCGTGGGGCCTGCACGTCTCCACCTCTCCTGCTGCCCCTGGGTGGGGGCCGGGCCTCCAACCCTGGGCTCAGCCCGACTCTGTCGCTCCCCAGACTACCTGACGTCCAACGGGCGCCTGAGCGAGGCCGAGGCGCGGGAGAAGTTCTGGCAGATCCTGTCGGCCGTGGAGTACTGCCACAGCCGCCACATCGTCCACCGGGACCTCAAGACAGAGAACCTGCTGCTTGGCAGTGCCATGGACATCAAGCTGGCAGGCAAGGAGGGCGTGGCCGGGGGTCGGCCGAGGAGGGTCTGGGGCGGGGGTGCGGGGTGTGTTTCCACACTCATCTTCGCAATGGTGGCTCTAATTGTTTTCCGTTTCCCTTCATCCTGCTGCTGCTTTGCTGTGCAGATTTTGGATTTGGAAATTTCTACAAGTCAGGGGAGCCTCTCTCCACGTGGTGCGGGAGCCCCCCATACGCAGCCCCTGAGGTTTTTGAAGGGAAGGAGTATGAAGGCCCCCAGCTGGACATTTGGGTAAGAGTCTGTATGCGGTGCTGCGTGTGCTGCACTGTGACCTTGTCCCGAGCCATGCTTCCAGGCAGTGCTGCCAGGCCATGCTCTGGGTTGTGCTCCCAGGCTGTGCTCCAGACAGTACTTCTGGGCTGTGCTGTGGGCAGTGCTCCTGGGCCGTGCTGTGCGTAGTGCTCCCAGGCCGTGCTGTGGGTAGTGCTCCTGGACTGTGTTCTGGGTAGTGCTCCAGGCCATGCTTGTAGGTAGTGCTCCTGGAACATGCTCTGGGCAGTGCTCCTGGACTGTGCTCCAGGAACGTGCTTAGGGTAGTGCTCTTGGACCGTGCTCCAGGCAGTGCCCCTGGCTGGGCTCTGGGTAGTGCTCCTGGAACGTGCTCCAGGCCGGGCTCCGGGTAGTGCTCTGGACCCTGCTCCAGGCAGTACTCCTGAACTGTGCTCCAGGTAGTGCCCCTGGCTGGGCTCCAGGCAGTGCTCCTGGATTGTGCTCCGGGCTGGGCTCTGGGTAGTATTTCTGGACTGTGCTTCGGGCTGGGCTCCGGGCAGTGCTCCTGGAACGTGCTCCGGGCCGGGCTCCGGGTAGTGCTCCTGGACCGTGCTCTGGGCAGCCCACATAGGCTCATGGGGCCATTGCTGTCCTCTGCAGAGCCTCGGGGTCGTGTTGTATGTGCTGGTCTGCGGTTCGCTCCCTTTCGACGGGCCCAACCTGCCAACGCTGAGGCAGCGAGTGCTGGAGGGCCGCTTCCGCATCCCCTTCTTCCTGTCCCGAGGTGAGGGCGCCTGGGCCTGGCCCCTCCGGGCGGCTGTTCTGGAGGGCAGGGAGGCACACGTGTCCCGACATGCCAGCCTGATGGTGCCTGTGAATCAGCTGCCATTGCCGTGGGGTGTTTATGAGATGCCTGTGGGAGAACCCAACCCCTGGATTCCTTCCCGCGCCGTCCTCGTGGGGCAGGCCTGCCCTTCCCTCTGTGGGCGTGTCCATAGAGCCATGGGGGCCCAGTCTGTGGGGTCCCCTCCCAGTGCCGGGCCCAGGGCCCTGGCCTTGCCCCCTCAGCAGTACCCCCCATGTGCTGAAGAGCTCACAGAGCTGGGGGCAGGTGGCACTGGTGGGTCTGCCTGGTGGTCGTTCAGGCGCATCAGAGCGGGTCCTTCCTCGCCCTGCACGGCTGGCACGGCTGCTGCCTGCCCTTGGCCCCAGTGTTCTTTTTGGCGGTGGCTTGTGGTGGGAAGGGGGTAGCTGCCTCGACCCCTCGGGGGTCTCAGTGTGCCTCCTCTCATCCCTCAGATTGCGAGACGCTGATCCGGCGCATGCTGGTGGTAGACCCCGCCAGGCGGATTTCCATCGCCCAGATCAAGCAGCACAGGTGGATGCAGGCCGCCCCCACCCCGCCGCCGGCCCCCTGCCCGCTGCACCCCTGTGGCTCCAACCTGGGCGCCTACGATGAGCAGGCTCTGGGCCTCATGCAGGCACTGGGCGTGGACAGGCAGAGGACCCTGGAGGTGAGCGCCCAGCCCCGGGACAGCCGGCTTGCACCCGCCAGGCTGGGCACGTTTAAGGGCAGCTGTCCACCCCTGAGCACGGGACACAGGCCTCTAAGGAAGCATCAGCTACTCAATGGAGAGGTGTCCCAGTCCCAGGCACAATGTTCCCCCACACCGGGCCGACCCCACCTCAGCAGCGTGCGCGCACACACACACACACCAGACACCCCCACCCCTGCACCAGCACACTCCCCGCCCTCCATGCACCCAGCCCATGGTGACCTGCGCCGGCCCCTCCCAGTCTCTGCAGAACAGCAGCTACAACCACTTCGCTGCCATCTATTACCTCCTGCTGGAGCGGCTCAAGGAGTACCGGAGCACTCAGCTGCCCGCCCGGCCGGGGCCTGCCCAGCTGCCAAAGCCTCAGAGCTCGGATCTCAGCAGCTTAGAGGTGAGGGGTGAAATCTCCCCCCAGGCCCACTCCACCCCGTCACCCTGCTCGGGCCCCCGGCCTGGACCTCCTTGCTCAGACTCGCTCCCCTCTACCCCAGGTACCTCAGGAAGGCGTCCCTGGTGACTGCCCCCAGCCCTCCCCACTGGGCCCGCAGGTACAGGCCTTGGCACAGTCCGTCTTGCCGGCCGACATGGATTGTGACCTCAGCGGCTCCCTCCAGGTGTGTGAGCATCCTGGTGGGCTGCGGTGGGGGCGGCTCAGTGCCTGCAGGGTAGGGGCCGAGCTCTCAGGCCCAGAAAATAACTGCATTTCGGTCCCACAGCCCTTGTTTTTCTCCGTGGACGCCAACTGCAATGGAATGTTCCGGCACTGCTCCAGGTCCCCCAGCAGCCCACTGGACACGGCCATTAGCGAGGAGGTCCGGCAGGGGCAGAGCCTGGACGGGGAGCTGAAGGCAGAGGGCCCCCTGCCCGGCACCTCAGGCCGCAGGCACACTCTGGCCGAGGTCTCCAGCCACTTCTCCCCGTGTGCCCCCCCGTGTAAGTGTCCCCCCCATGCAAGTGTCCCCCCGGGTAGGGTGTCCTGCATCCAGGGGCTACAGGGGCCGCTTATGATGGAAAGTGTCAGGATTTGCTATCAGTTTCCCCCCCTCGGGTTAGATACAGAGACGTGGCATTGCCGTTTCCCTGATGGGGAAGCCGTGGAGGCCCCCTGAAGAGCCCGTGCTCTCCCTCAGGTATCGTCATTTCCTCCGTGGCCGCGGGCCCTTCTGAAGGCAGCACCTCCGACAGCTGCCCGACCTTCTCGGCGAGCGACGACCCTGCGGGGCTCAGCGAGGGCCTGGCTGCCCCGGGGCTGCTGGGTGCCTGCTGCCCGCTCGGCCCCGCCTTGCCCTCCCTGGGTGCCCAGTCTGCCACGCCGGTGCTGCAGGCGCGGGGGGGCCTGGGCGCGGCCGTGCTGCTCCCTGTCAGCTTCCAGGAGGGCCGCAGGGCCTCGGACACCTCCCTCACACAAGGTGAGAGTCCTTTCCCGCCCCGGAGACCCCTGCACCCCGGGAGGACATCACTCTGTCCTTGGCAGATGGCATTCTCCTGCCCTCCAGGCGGGTGCGGGGCAGCTTTGAGGTCCCAGGGCACGTGGCGTGGCCTCTCCTTGTGGGTCCCCAAGCACAGCGGCCCTGAGACCATGCCACCTGTGCCCCCAGGGCTGAAAGCCTTCCGCCAGCAGCTGAGGAAGAGTGCGCGGGCCAAAGGGCTGCTGGGGCTGAACAAAATCAAGGGCCTGGCTCGCCACGTGTGCCCGCCCTCCTCCTCCTCTGGCCGGGCCCCCAGGGGCGGCCCGAGCACCTTCCAGCTACCCGCGCAGACCCCGGGCCCCCACGGTGCAGGAGCCGGCTGCCACGAGGGCCGGAGCTTGCTGGAAGAGGTGCTCCACCAGCAGAGGTAGGCAGCCGCCACCTTGGCGTGGTGTTGGCCAAAGGGACCTTGCCCCAAAAGCTGTCCCTTCCTCTGGGGGATCGGTGGCCACCCCTCGCCCTGGGCTGGGGGAAGGCAGTCGGGTTTTGTTGTCTGGAAGCCTGTAGGTGGGCTCTGGGGGCCCCGAGCTGCTCTGCACGGAAGCCAAATGGGGTGGACTGGTCGACCCTCGCCCCCAGCCCTCGTGTCCACACCAGCGCCCGGTGTGCCCATGAGGTGGGCCCTCAGCTGGTGCCTGCAGCACCGGCTGACCCTGCCTCCCTGCCTCCCTGCCAGGTTGCTCCAGCTCCAGCATCACCCAGCAGCTCCGCTGGTTCTCACCCCCCAGGACGACCCAGGGGTTCCCCCACTCTCCAGCGCCCTGCTGATGTCGGGGCCCAGTGCGCTCCTGCCGCCGCCCCTGCTCCCGGCCAGCGCCTCCCCTGTGGCCTCGGCGGCCCAGCTCCTGGGCACCCACCTGCGCCTCAGCAGCCACGTGCTGCCCCTGCCCACCACCCTGCCCCCTCTGCCCACCTTGGCCGTGCTGTCCCCAAGCTTCCAGCCCATGGGGCTCCCGCAACGGGACTGTGAGATGGAGGATCTGAGCGCCTGCCCGCGGGGAGCCTTCGTGCTGGTGCAGTGAGGACGGGGCCTGGGGCCTGGCTGTGGGGACCTCCTGGTGCTGCGAGGACGGGGCTGCTGAGGGCCTTCTAGTGCCACAAGGATGGGGCTGCTCCGGCCACTGGGGACCTCCCACAGCCGACAGGACGAGGGCCTGGGTCCCGGCTGCTGGGTCACAAGGGAGCTCCCGGTGCCGAGAGGACGAGGGCCTGGGTCCCAGCTGCTGGGTCACAAGGGAGCTCCTGGTGCTGGGAGGACGAGGGCCTGGGTCCTGGCTGCTGGGTCACAAGGGAGCTCCCGGTGCCGAGAGGACGAGGGCCTGGGTCCTGGCTGCTGGGTCCTCCCAGGGGCCGTGCACCCCTGGCCCCAGGCACCTCCTGGCCACAAGCCCCATGGCCCCTCCTTCCCCTGCCCGGGCTGACTGGCCCTTTGAAGCAATAATCTCAGCGTATGTGAAGCTGTTTTTGGACTCAAAACCAATAACTTTCTAGAAATGACACAAGCAATACGTTAGGTATTTGAGCTTCTTAGTTTATTTTTGGTTGGTTTTTTTTTTTTTTTTCTCTTGCACTGAACAACTGTGGCTAGGGATTGAGAACTTGGGGAAGAGACACTAGTGGAAGGGCAGGTGGCTGGGAAGGGTGGGGAGGAGGGGCTGGGACGAGAAGACAGGGCGCTCGTCTGGGGTGTGGGTGGCCGTGTGATGGCCGGAGAGGGTGCCATCTGTTGCCCCCGCTGACATTTACCTCTGGTGGGACCGTGGCATGAAGCGGGCTCCGTGGACACAGTGTGGTGGAAGCTCCGCGGTGCGTGTCAGTAACATCTTCAGGTTGTGAACGTGTTTCCATTTCCTGAAACACTTATGCTTTAAGTGGAAACTGTGAACTTCGCGCTTCCCATCTTGGTCTTTACAAAGCTCTGCTCTCAGCCCAGGAGAAGACTGCGTGCAGAGCATTGGAAGTTTTCTCCCTTGAAATCAGAACTTCTGTCAAGCTTTTTTTTTTTTTTCTTGTTTTCAATAAGAAGTTGTAGAAACTGCTGGAGATTCCATATGCAAGGGTTCTTCAGAGGGAGCTCGAGCCCGAGCCCGAGAGGCGGGGCGGGCGGGGCCCAGAAGCGCATCCCGGCCCCACTCCTCCCGCCCCGGGCCCTGGTGCCTCCGAGGGACCCGGGGAGAATTCTGTTCTTGCTGCACATTTGATTTCCGCTGCTAATTTAGTGAATATGCATTTCATCATCAGGGTCCAAAAAGAACCACTGGGGGCGGTGGCCAGGCTGCGGAGCGCGCGGCCGTGCTGGTGCGGGCGGGGGAGGCGCCGTGGGCTGCCCCCCCGGAACCTTTGGCCTTTCCTCGTGGGCTGCCCCTGCCCAATCAGGGGGCTGTGTGTGGTTGGCTTTGTTCCAGGAACACCCCACGAGAGGCTTCGGTCAGTGTTTTTAACTTTTTCCTTTTGTATATCAATACTTGATGTGTGTATAAATAGGACACAGACGTACACTTATTTTTTATACTTTTACTACACTTTTGTGTTTCTGGCTTCAATTTCCCTCCTGGAGAGCACCGAGGAGCGTCCCATCTGCTGGTGAGGCGGGGGGCCGGGTGCAGGTGGCAGGGGGCCCTCCCCACCTTGGTACACGCGCGCGGCGGCCCGGCTGCTCAGCCCCTCCTTGGAATGAACGAGGCGTCTGCTGCTCCCCGCTCAGTGTCTGTCCGTCAGCTGCCCGTCTCTTGACCTAACCCTGGTGCCTTCAGCTCACTCTGCTTCTCACAACCTGCAGTATTAAAAGGGGTACAGAAAGGGGCTGTTCTCAAAGCCAAAGATGGACCGAGTGCCCTCGAGGGCAGGCAGCAGGCCTGGCGTGCAGGAGGCTGCGGCTGGCCGAGTCCTCGCCCTCTGGCCAAGTCCCCACTCTCTGACCCGGTCCCCGCTCTCTGGCCTGGTCCCCACTCTCTGACCC
>PVIY010042587.1:0-20891 GCA_004026745.1 Myrmecophaga tridactyla | reverse complement strand
TTTTTTTTTTAGTGTCATCATCATCCCATCTTATCCAATTTCTCTCTTAGAATAGTACCATAATGAGGTGATGAGAATTCTTGCTCTTCCCACTTCTGTTTTAGACCCTTTTCTATCAGTTCTCTGAAGAACAACAAAGATTATATTTTAAAATTCTAAATAACATCATGTAGTTTGTCTGCCTAAAACCCCCCATTTTCATTTTTGTTTTAGAGTAAATTCAAAATTGTTCACCATAGTCTACAAGTTCCTATGTCATCTGGGTTCCTGTCTTTTTTCCCAATTTCTTTTCCTACCTCTTATTTCCTTACTCATTTGAACTAAGCCATACTAGCCTACTGAATTTTCTTTGAAGCCCCCAAGCATTTTTTCCCCCACCTTGGCCATTGCTAGCACTATTAGAACTACTTTGAATGCTTTTCTCCCAATTCAGTTTGCATGACCTCTTCAGAATAAATTTTCCTCATCCTTCCCAAAATGTCTGCTCCAAGAGCTTTTTACTGCCATCATCTGGCTAATTTCTTTATGGCATTAATTAAATCCCAATCTGGCACTAGCTTGTTTTATTTTTTATTTATGTAATTTTTATATGCCCTTATACTGTAAACAAACTGCAGGTTGTAACCTGTCTACCTTGTTCACTGTTGTAAGCATTGACTGGTCTAGCACTTGAAAAGACAGTAAAGATTTGTTGAACAAAACAATAATAAAATATTGTTATATGTAATAATAATTATAAAATAAAACTATGATGCAGGCAGGCCACGGTGGCTCAGCAGGCAGACTTCTTACTTGCCATGCCAGACACCTGAGTTTGATTGCCGGTACCTGACCATGTTAAAAACAAAAAACAAAAACAAAAAAACTATGATGCAAATAGTTTCCATTATATTTATTTGCTCATGAATGCTTTAAAAAATCATTCAAGTAGTGATTCTTTGTTGAATTGCTAGCTTTAGTATCCAGTGTTTTATCTTTCAAAATGTAGAGTCAAAGTTATATAACATTTATTTTTTTTTTCCCCTTAGGTCTGAACCCTAAGGTATTACAATGTAATATTTCTTAAAATATTGTAAAATAGCTAAAAGTTGGAAGAAGCTGATTTGGTATAAAATAAAAAACCTAAACACAAGCAAAACAAAAAAAAAAACACAGAATTTCTGCTTTCATATCTTCAAATATTTCTAACACTGCAGGAAATATTTTAGTCCAACAATTTCTCATTCTTAATTTTTTTTTTGTATTTTTGTCACTTTTTAATTTGCTTTCTTTTTTTAATACTGCTTTCTTCTTCCACTAGATATGGAGGTAATTTCCTCATGAATTCATAAATTCACTAACACTTTTGAATTTTCATGGTCTTCCTTATCAGCACAGTGCTCATTTGGTCTAGGGTCTGACTACAATAATGCATCCAGCTACAAAACTACATTTCCCAGTGTTCTAGTTTGCTAGCTGCCAGAATGCAATATACCAGGAATGGAATGGCCTTTTAAAAGGGGAATTTAATAAGTTTCTAGTTTACAGTTCTAAGGCAGAGAAAATGTCCCAGTTAAAACAAGTCCATAGAAATGTCCAATCAAAGGCATCCAGAGAAAGAGACCTTGATTCAAGAAGGCTGATGAAATTCAGGGTTTCTCTCTCATGTGAGAAGAACATAGTCAGGGCTTCTCTCTCAGGTGGAAGGGCACATGGCAACCATGGCGTCATCTTGTTTCATGAAACTCCCCTGGATGTGTTTTCCTTCTTCATTTCCAAAGGTCACTGGCTGGTGGACTCTGCTTTGTGGTGCTGCAGCTTTCTCTGCTCTCTCTGAATCTCCTAGCTTTCTCTCTTGTCGTTCTCTTTTATAGGATTCCCCCAGTAAACTATAATCAAGACCCACCCGAATGGGTGGAGACACATCTCCACCTAATCCATTTTAAGAAGGACTCTTGATCACTCAAGATTAAACCAAGATGTGACTCCCTAAGTCATATCTCCAGGGAGATGATCTAATTACAGTTTCAAACATACAGTACTGAATAGGGATTAGAAGAAACAGTTGTCTTTAACAAAAAAGGATTACGATTAAAACATGGCTTTTCTAGGGTACATACATCCTTTCAAACTAGCATACCCAGGCTCCTTTAAAGTTGGGTGAGACTGTGTAGTAAGCAGTGATCAATAAGATAGAAATATGTGCTTTATGTGATTTTAGAAGGTGACATAAAGAGAGATGACTCAAGAGGATATACTCTTTTGGAGAAACATTGGCGCTCCAGCAGCCATTTTGGGCTATAAATTAATCTTCAAAACAAAAGCTATGCATTAGGATGCTGGTATAGAAAGGTAGAAGAAAAATGGGCTCCCATTTCTGGTTAAGGGAAAATAGTGTACTTCTATATGCAAACCTTATATTGGCAAGTGAAAGAAACACAATCTAAATTGGCTTAAGAAAAGAAAATCTGCATATGTGTTGGTGGGGACAGGGTAAGTTTGCTGGTGGTTGTTTATTGGCTATTCCAGTAAGACCTCAAGGAGTGTGGCTGGTCTTTGGAGCGACGCGGACCAGGGACCCACTGTCTACCCAATGTCCATCTATTCCATCTATTAGTTTTGCTCATCTACATGGTACATTGGTTTCTCATATGTAAGAGGCTGACGGGTCTATTTTCCTGTCCTAAAAACTCCAGAACAAGAGAATTTCTACTTATCTCTAATTAGAAAATTTGTGGAAGACTGGCTGGAGCCCCATCCTCATCCTGTGGCCTTAGCTTTCAATAACTAGAATTGATGCATTTTGGATTAAGTGTTTACATTTTGATCAAAAGTTGTGACCAGGGACACCTTTTCACTTAGAAAAAAAAATGACACTGATGGAGAATCATTACTTCAAAGAAAGGAAGATGTTCTTTTTAGAAAGTAGTACAGGGCAGGGAAAAGAAATTTCAGTATCAAGAGACTTGTATTAGAGCCTTATTTTCAACTTGTATATATATTTTCTTTCAATGTAGTTAAATGAATAAAGAGAATCATGTACATATTTACATCATCAAGGAGACTTCTGAATTTATGAGAAAGCTAATTGCAAACTAAAACATATTATGCAGGATGTTAGCCATTGTTTTAATGATTAGTCTTCAATATTTTTTAGTTCTAAGTAAGCTAATCATTAGTATATTAAAAACATATTAAAACACATTTAGAAACAGTGTGCTATATTTTGTTGTTTTTTTTAGTTAGAATTATTTGAATGATGCAGTGTGTGTTAAAAGTTTTATTTTCAGCTCTATTGCTAAATAATTCACATGATTTTAGGCAAGCCTCTCCATTTATCTTATCGAAGACATATATTCCTCATAGATAGGTTGAGAAGGTCAGCACGCATGTAAAAAAAATTCTTTTTGAAATGAAAAATACTGAAACATGCTAGGTATTGTTTTCATTTGTGATTAAAAAGAACAGAACAGGGAGCCAGTAAATCTTTCTTCTTATCTAACTTCTTAAAATTAAGTCTCTGACCCCATGTATATGAATTTAGTAATTTGTTATAAAGCTATGACAGTGGTCAAATTCAATTTTCATGTATTTAATCTTTATTGACCTATTAAAATAAAAATATTTGCTCTATATAGGAATCAATGTCTCTGGCATTTTTTTCTTCTTCTGATTCTAAAAAACAGAAAATAAGATTTTCTCAATAATTAGATCTATCTATTCAGTGAATGAAATAACTTATTTACATTAATCCAGTTATCATTATTACACTAAATTAATGTCATTGATAATAATGTTTACATGTATGTGTTCAGTGAATCAGCACTTGTAGAAAGAGAATGGCCAATATTATTGATTAAACAACAGTCACAAATAATCATCCATGCTCATCAGGAATTCAGAACAAAGTGTCTTTTCAAGTCATGTTGAATAGCATCTAAAATGCTAGATAAATGAACATAAATAGGGATTTTGAAGCAAGAAATACAAACTTACAAATAATATTATAAGGTTTTGTTATTTCAAAAATGATTATTGCAAGTGATTGGATATTTTTTTTCCTTCATAAATTTCCTTTAGGAAGCTTTGGATCGCCACCATAATTTGCATCAGGCAGCTGGAACTACCTAATGTTCCATCTTACATTACCATAAGCAAACTAAAGCAATACTGTTATCCCTAGAGGATGTTTTTCTCTTTCTATTTAACATTCTCATCTAACCATTTGTCATTTACTTGATTGCAGACCAATTCAGTGTAACACTAAAGGGAAAAAGGGAGATTTGAATTTTTCCAGGAACTTTGAACAACTCAATTAAATGGAACCAGATTGAAATATAAGCATCTTCTTGATCATCTCAGAATTTCTAGTTAGCAAACATGCCATATGCACACAAATACTCAATTTTGTATATTTTTAAACATCTTTCTACAAGTAGCACCGGGTGAAAGTTAAAAAGGAAGTGAAAATTCAGTCACTCATTTTGATTTGATTTATTTTCTTGCTATGCTTTCAAAGTTGAGACAATTCAACAAACATGCAAACAAACTTGTTAATTACTGCTTTGTGGCCCATTTGTCAAATCACCTTACCTGCCATTGGCTGAACTGTAAAATGATCTGGGGCCAATGTTTAAAGTCCAGCCATCTATTTAACACCAACTTAAACATTATGGTTGAGATATGAGGCTTCATTTAATAAAAAGTGTTTCCCCACTTAGATTAGTTTGGAAAATGCTGGGATAAATAAAGCCACACAGATAGACTTATGGAATAATTGATTAGAACCTTTAAGAAGCTCATAATTGCAAAATGAAGGCCCAAAGATAGGGTATAGATTATATATTTGCCCTTCTATTTCAATTTAAGAAATATCTAATCCCCATAAAACCACAACTATTCTCTTTCTAACTGACTATGTATTACTTTTTGCATGAATGGGCAAATTACTTAACCTCACATAGCCTTAACCTCTGTTCTAAATTGGGAATAACAAAGGTGCCTCATGGTGTTTTTGTTTGAAGTGAAAGAATAATAAAAGTCCAATTTATTTATAGACAATTAAATATTCTACAAATGCTAGTTTTTTCTTCAACTGGAGTGATAGTGTCCCATTAGTCAGAAGTATAAGAATTTCTAGAGGTATCTTGAAGAGCTGTAGGGGATAAAATTCATCTTTGTCCTCTTACTCGTTCCAGTCATTTATTCCTACCATGGCAGTCAACTTTCATTTATTTTATTTTTAGAGTTTTGGATGACTATCAATTTAAAAAACAGAAACTTTGAAAACATATGGTCTATTTCCCTACAGTTCCATTTAACACTAACAAATTATATATATATAATTTAATGGGTCAAAATACACATTTACATATACACATATATTATCACAACTTTATTTACTGCTGGCTTTGCATGCATATAACTTCTTTTTCTCAAAGGACATAATCAATCTAAAATAAATGCAAATCAGTCAGACAAATTCACCAAGAACGATTTGGC
Source organism: Myrmecophaga tridactyla (assembly GCA_004026745.1). Taxonomy (NCBI): domain Eukaryota; kingdom Metazoa; phylum Chordata; class Mammalia; order Pilosa; family Myrmecophagidae; genus Myrmecophaga; species Myrmecophaga tridactyla. Next base: position 15,410 of record PVIY010042587.1, on the reverse strand, counting down.
TCTCTAGTTGTGCACTCCTGGAAAGCATTTAGAATTGGATGTCAGGGCAGTTAGTAATACAATATTGTATGGAATTTTTCTCCCAATTCAGATAATAATATAAACAACCATCAGCCATTATGGATTTTTCCTTTTTTCCATTTTTATATCATATCCTTTGAAGAATATGGATATGAAACAGAATGCCCCATCATTCTTATTGGCCAATTTTATAAACATAAAGTGCTAAAAGCAGCAGATTTACTATATCAATCAAGGAGTAGCTTAAAATTGAATTGGTTTTATGTATATTTCACAGTATTTATTTAGTGATTATGCTACATTGCAAATGCTTATATTATCTGCCTTTCCAAGCTCCAATGTTTGGTCTACCATAAATCCGGTGGGTCAATTGGATCTTTGTGATTAAATCTGCCTTGCTGTCAGGTAGGCTATTGGGTATCACTAAGTAGGTTACTTGATGTTCATGTGATGTATGTCTTCATTATTTTAACAAACCAGACATCTATCTTAAAGCACATAGGTTTTCAAAACATTTTCTGCCAGGAAACCTAACCACTGGGAGTTACAGCCTCATTGTGATTGAGGAGAATCTACAATGTGGATAGAAGTTTTAGTTTCAGAGCAACTGTGACGTGCTCGTTTTTTAGTGATCTGTTATAGAAATTTGGAATATCATGAATTTTTTAATTTAACTGTATTCAATCACTTTTTTTTTTTCACTGGCAGGCGCCAGTAAGCGAACCCGGATCTCCCGCACGGCAGGGGAGCCCTCTGCCACACCGCCACCACTGCCGGCCTTTGAATCACTTTTTAATACACAGAAGTGTATTGAAGCACTTCTAAAACGTTTTTTTTGTTTTCCAGCTGCAATTAATTCTAGCATATTTATATATTTTTTTGAATCGGATGTTTTGGAAGTTTGGTTTAATATTTTCTTTTAGCTGTATTAATAGATTCTCAGCTTAAATATTTTATTAGTAAATATGGCAATAAAATAGTAAAGCAACAAAACTGATATATATGAAAGCTTCATACAATAAAATTTACAGGTCACATAATCTTTATGATTGAAAACTGCCTTTGTGGCTAAATTATGATAATTTGAGTGTTGTTCAGATCAACTTTTATTTAAAAAAGATAAATTTGTGTTCATTTAAAGAGAAAACATATTTTAATTTCTCATAATCAAAAAAGAAACCAAAACAAAACCCCTACTCATATTGCCTTCTTCTGTATTTATTTATCTAATTTTGATTGTCTTTCTTAAAGTTAATGGGCTTATTCATTGCAGTTTTCTCAGCAAATGGTATTTTCTCACAAATAATAAGTATTTAATGTTTATTAAATTAAAGAAAGGAGGAAGAAAGGATTGAAGGTCAGTCATGAAATTTTATGTTTGTATGAGGGATTTCAGTACTTAATCAAAGTACATATTTAGAACTATAAATGTCAACTAATTAACAATATAGATTTGGATTTTATCTTTTCCTTATGTCTCTTTCACAAAGTAGCACAGTGCTTTGTGTATAATGAACACTCAATTAGCTATTTTTTATCTTATGACTATAGTTTTCTTTCTTCTTACAGATTATAAAGTGTAAAATCCCAATTTTTGACATTTTTTCAAGGCTGAGACTCAAACACTTATACCACTCTTTATTGCAAGTACTGCAAGAGTTGATGAAAATAGTTTTAAATAATAAAAGTAAATTGAATCTGCAAAAGTATATTTAATCTGCTTATTCTTGCTATTTCGTATAAGAAGATGACGGTATTTACCTTCATGTGTCCAATTTATTTCACTCAACATGATGTCTTCAAGAGTTATCCATGTGGTAGTATGTATTAGATTCCAGATTACCAGGGGACAGGGCAGGGAGTGAGAGAAGAGGGTAGTTATTGCTTACCAGCTACAGAGTTTCTGTTTGAAGTGATGAAAAAGTTTGTGTCATGGACATTGTTGATGGTTACACAATATTGTGAATACAATTAATACAACTGAATTGTACCTATACCCTGGAAAGTGGTTAAAATGAGAAATTTTGGGTTACGAATATGCATGTGTATAACTGCAATAAAAAGTACAAAAAGAGAAGGAAATACATGCTGGAATATAGAGATCATGATGATAAATATAATGTCAAATGGTTCAGAAATTGTGTGTATATATATTTCTATCTAGCATCTGAGAGAAAGACTGAGAGAAAGGTAAAGGGTATATGCACATTTTGTGTTCTATTTTTATTCTCACATTTTCTGTCTGTTTGGAATTATTCCCAAATAAAACAAAAAATAAAACTAATGCCCTTTCAAGAAAAATACAAACTGGTAAACGTAATTATAATGATCCAGAATTTGGCTAGGTTTCAGACCTTCTTAATTAGGACTCTGGCCCTATTTTTCTGTGTTTCTCTTGGCTGTAGCATTGTCCAGGAGCTCAATTTGAATTCGGTCTGCTTTCTCGCGTATAGAAGAATGGCAGTGGTAATTTCAGGACTCACATTTGCACACTGCACATTTTGAGAAAAGAATCAAGAGAGACTATATGTGGCCCTGGCTTTCCAGCAAAAGCCCAAACCATACTCTGATCGGACTGAGACCACATGCCCGCCATGAATAATCACTGTGTTCTGGGCTCAGGAGAATGGCACGAACAGAGTACCTGAGCATCCTTATTCATTTTACCTTAGAACTACATGTGTTGCCTGATTCTCCTAACACTCATGGAGACGACACAGACGACAGGGTTCATGGGTAAAGTCGAATGGGAGTTGGACTGAGGAGGTAATAAACATAGACAACAAGTTCAAAACTTGTTTGTTTTGTATGCTCTGAACATTTCCATGACTCATATTCTTCTATATTTTAAACAGTCGCATAGATGGACTCTTTCTGTACTTAAAATCTTCCTAATCTGGCATAAAATCTTTCTAATCATACCATAGTGAAAAATAAAGTCAGAAATAATGAAAAATTGTGAATTACTATTTAGACAATACTGATATAGCTATATTACAAAACACAGGTAATTCTTATGCAGATACTAAAAACTTAAAAATGAAAAGTCATATCTCTTTGCAAAGAAAAATCATCGATGACTAATTTTTAAATAGGATCCACGTTTATGGGAAAATAGTATAGCTTTGGAGAATATTTAAATTCATTTATTGCTCCATAAATGAATGTCTGTTATATACTTATATATGTGTAATATACTTAATATACACTGTATATATACTTATAAAGAGACATATATATGTAGGTATGCATGTATATACATTTGTGCTCACACACACATACACACATACTTCCTTCACATGTAGATAGATAAGAGATTGAGAAACAGAGACGGAGACAACTGAGAGACAGAGAGAGGGAGAGAGAGAGAGAACAAGTTTACCCTGTGCATTTCATTTTAGGAAACTGTTTCCCAGAGATTGAAACACACAGCATTTTACCTGGGTAATTAGACCTCCAATTGCCTACCTTTGCAGACAAGGCAATGCATTTTCCTGAAGATGGTTTTCTTTTCTCATGGAAAAATAAGAGTGCAGAGGCTAAAATGTTGCCTTTGTTCATAAGTGATTGTAATAGAGCATGGCAGACCAGACTTGAGGCAACTCTAGGTCAAATGAGCTCTTAGCAGTGGAGAGGATATGTCAGCTCTTCTGGATGCTGGAAGGAGGCAATAGCAGCAAGGACCTTATTGAGGAATGGTTTGAGACCAGCCCTGCCTTCTGGGTTATTGATGATATATACCTTAAGTAGTCAGATACTGCAACTTGTTGAAGAGGGAGAGTCTTAAATTCATGCTGAGAATATTTAGCACACTTCTGGTTTTCCATCCTTTTGAAGAGAAACTGAAAGGGAGTTACATTCATAAAAGCAGAGAGAACAATTTCCAAATGAAAGGCCCAATTGTGTGGTCTTACAATTTGAATTTTGTCATATATAATAGTGAGAAAAATATGATATATTATAGAGGCATATCAGTGTTAGCTAAAATAGGGGCATTAAAAGTAGTGGTGATGAGCCTGAGGTCTCATCACCTCATGATGAGATGGGACTGAAACCCATTTTCATGACTTATTTTCTTTGTGACTTTCTCTGAGTTTGTTTCCTCACCTATATTATGTGGGTGATCATAGCACTTCTCTCAAATTGTTGTTGTGAAATCACAACTAAAATAACACATGTGCACATAAAAACTATCTAGTTTAAATGAATTGCTCAAGACATCAGCCCTTTTTATTCCAATTAATATGGTTATTGATTTATTATCCCAATAATGATATTGAAACACTGACTCACTCTTCCAGTTCAAAACAAGACCTACTTTAATTTTCAGAGTTTTAGCTATTGAGAAAATTCAGCAGAGGAGAAATACCAAAGCAGAATAAATAATATGTTATTATTCATGTATTTTCCCTCTAGAATTATGCTTTTCAAAACATGTTTCTTTTTTCAATAATGTGTGCTTGACATATTTTTAGCTCTATGTAATTCTTGTGAGGTACTTACATATCTCAAATTTTGCCTATTTATTTTCTGAATTGGCAAAAAGCAATAGTGTCATCTCCTTGAGTCCCCAAGGTCAAAGACTCTTCCTCCATATATTCCCTTGATGCTTTTTTTTTTCTTCTTTGAGGGTTGGACTAAAGCACATTTCTTAGGTTGCATGCCTTTAAAAGTAACATATAGAGCATCACAAGGGAGCATAAGACAAAAAATAAATTCCTTCAAATCTCTTCTGCTGAGGAAAAGAAATTCCTCAGAGGATTTTAAAAATAGAACTCTACCTAAAATCACAGATTGAATTTTTCCTTATGTTATTTTAAATCAGATGCTCCTAATGCCTAAAATCTTCTAGCGTCAACCTTAAATTGATATTTAAATAAGGCATTTTCTGTTTCTTAAGTTGTGAGATGGTAAAAGAGTGTTCATTTTGTTATTATTTTTAAGCTGTACATATATTATTTGTATTTGCATTTAAGATATAATACAGATTAAATTTATATGTATATATACATGTTCATCATATGTATACACATATACAGACACCACACACACATATATATTCCCATTTGTTGAATGCTCCTACCTCCTCTCAATTCTTTTAAAGATCATAACCATGCAGAATTTGTATATAGATACCATAATTTACTAAAGACATGAGAATTATTATGGGAAATTTAATATTAGAGATCCATTTATTGGACTGAACCATGTGAGACTGCCAGTTTTGAAGGTTAATTATTTCCAATTTTATATTATTGAACCTAATATCTAGGTACTGTATCATTGACCAAAGCATGAATATTTGGGGAATACTATTAAATTCAGTATGGTACACCTGATGATGTCCTATTGGTCTGTTCAGCTTTATTCATTGTTTATTCTTTCTTCCTCTCATACTAGATAATTTCAATTGACCTGCCTTCAAGTTCGCTAATTCTACTGCCTGTTCAAATTAGCTATTGTATCACTCTATTCCATTTCAGTTATACTTTTCAGCTCCAGAATTTCTGTTTCATTCTTTTTTTGGAATTTCTGTCTCTTTATTGATGTTCTCTATTTATTGAGACACAGTTCTCCTGGTTTCCTACTGTTCTTTCCTATGGTCTCATACAGCTTTGAGTATTTTAAGATAATACTTGTCTAGTAAAGAAAAATGTCTGTGAGTCCTCAGGAAGTTTCTGTTAATTTCTCCTGCAAGGGGAATAGATTCTCATTTTTTTGTAACTTTGAAATTATTATTGAAAGCTGTACATTTTGAATATTATAATGCAGTAATTCTGGAAATCAGATTCTGCCCCCTCCATAGAGCTCACCTTTTTTGTTTGTGTGGATTATAGTTGTGTTTTTGTTTTTGTGACTTTTCTAAACTAGTTTTGTAAAAAATGTATACTTTGTTGTGTGGTCTCTGAAGTATCCCTTTAGCTTGTGATCAGCTTGTGTTTTGACAGAGATTTTCTTGAATGCTTGAATGTCTATAACGAAGGAAGGACACACGGAAAAGAGGGAGGGAGGGGGGAGGGAGGGAAGAAGGAAGGAAGGAAGGAAGGAAGGAAGGAAGGAAGGAAGGAAGGAAGGAAGGAAGGAAGGAAGGAAGGAAGGAAGGAAAGAAGGAAGGAAGGAAGGAGCGAGCTAACAACACTCTTAGCCTTTGGAAAATGGCTGTGTGTTGGGGCACCCTTTCAATGCTTAGCCTGATGATTCACAACTCTGCTTCAACTTGCATTTTATTTGAATTGAGACAAGAGGTCATCCAGAGGTGAAAAGCCAGACCTGGACATAAGCTTGGCATTCCAAATTCCCTGGTGGGCACTTTAAATTCCCCAAATCTCCAAAGAATCTCTCTCCCCAGATTTTTCTCTTAGACTTTTGGCATGTCTATTGATAGTGTCACTATAATCCTTTCCCTCTTGGCAGGGTGTTATTCATTTGTTTTACAAAGTTTTTATCAATGTTTTTTAATTGTAAAATATAACATATATACAAAGCAAAGAAAAAAAATGCAATAATTTTCAAAGCACACTTCAACAAGAAGCTACCAGACAGATCCCAGTTTGTCATGGGCTACCATTCCATCATCTCAGATTTCTCCTTCTAGCTGCTCCAAAACACTGGAGGCTAGAAGGAATATTAATATTGTGATTCAATAGCCATACTCATTTGTTAAATCTCATTTTCTTTGTTATTCCTCCTCACTCTACTTTAATCCCTCTCCCACTCTATAGGGATCCTTGAGGAATGCCCATTCGGACTCTTTCATGTTGAGAATGGGTGTCCACATTGAAGGACAGGGGGCTGCAATCAATTAATAATCCTGGAGAGGCTGGCCCCTTTTGGTTTCAGGATATATCTGACTTGGGAACCTTCTGGGAATTATATGCTCCAGGAATACAAACCTAGTGCATGAAACCTTTATAAAGTCTCAGTTGGAACCCCAGGTGCTCTTAAGAGACAACAGGAGTGATATTGATTGTGGTTTAGCAGCTGTGACTGTTAGCACTATCAAACTGCCTGTTAACTAGTGGCCATAGCAGGCATTTTTAATTTCCTCCCTAAATCCCTCTACCATTGACTCCTTGTCCACTATTGAACCATAGAAATAGTTCATGTGAGGACTTACTTATAATAATAAATTTAGTCACTGGGTACATGGTTCTATACATCTCCTTTCAGTCTTATTGACCTTCACTGTGGCAATGTTGCTTATAAACCTGTTAATTAGTTATCATCACTTCTATCCATTCCCTTGCATTTAGATTCAACCTCTCTGGGGAGCCTTTCCTTCATCTTTAGCTTCTGAGTACTTCTAGGTCTGCTATATTCTACAGTGTAATCTCTGAGATTACATTTACCAGAGTCATAATAATGAAATCATGCTTTTTGTATCTGAGCTGTTGTCCTTTTTGTATCTGATTTATTTCACTCAGCATTATGTCCTCAAGTTTCATCCAAATTGTCATATGTTTTGGGAAATCATTTCCTCTTACTGCTGTATAATATTCCATTGTATGTATATACCAAATTTTTTTTCTCCACTCCTCTGTTGATGGGCACTTGGATTGTTTCTATCTCTTGGCCATTGTGAAGAGTGCTGCTATGAACATCGGTGTGCAAATGTCTGTTTGTGTCACTGCCCTCAGCTCTTCTGGGTACATACTGACTTTTGGTATTGCCGGGTCTTACAGTAACTCAATAGTTAGTTTTCTAAAGAAATGCCAAACTGTCTTCCACAGTGGCTGCACCACTAGACAATATCACCAGCAATGAACAAGTGTTCCAGTGTCTCCATATTCTCTCCAACAGCTGTAGCTTCCTGTTTGTTTAATAGCAGCCATTTTTATAGGTGTGAAGTGATACCTCATTGTCATCTTAATTTGCATCTTTCTTATAGCCAATGAAGTTGAATAGGCCTTCATATGCTTTTTAGCCATCTCTATTTGCTCTTCAGAAAAGTGTCTATTCATATCCTCTGTCCATTTTAAAATTGGGTTGTTTGTTCTTTTGTTGTTGAGCAGTATAATTTCTTTATGTACACAAGATATCAAGCCTTTATCTGATATTGAGAATATTCTCTATCTTGTTTCATGGAGCAGGAGTGAACTCAATCCACTCCAGTCTGCCATCTTCGCTTTACAGTATTTTTGAGGTATGCTTTCTGCAAAGCCACTTTTCCACCCTGAGAATGTTCTGAATTAGGCAAAACAAAGGAAAGCACCTTGTATCAGTCCTTCAGGTAGCTCTGAGAGAGATCAAGTAGAAAAATGGAATTATTTGTGAGTATGTTCTTCTCTGCTCCTTCCAGACACATGGACCAAGGTCCCACATTGGGAAAATAGGCTGCTCTCTTCAAGACTGCTGCCAAAACTCGGGAGGAAGTGGGACAAGGACAGGCCAAAACACTAACAAAGTACTCCTATTATTTTATTTTACTTTTTAATTTTTTTTTCCTATTATTTTAAAGTTAAGATATTTTAAATTCAAATATTCTTTCTAATACTTTCTGTCTCTCGTCTCCTTCTGTGTTTCCCATTATGCAAATGTTGATATGTGATTAGTTTTCTAGGGCTTCTGAAATAAAGTACTGCAAACTAGATGGCTTAATACAGCAAACATATTCTCTTACAGTTCCAGAGGCTAACAGTCTGCAACCTAGGTGCCAGAAGGTTTGGTTACTCCTGGAGACTCCTGATTCTACAGTTGCTTGGCTGTTGTAACCCTTTGTCTGTTTTATAGTTTTGAAAAGTTGATTCTGATCGTATCTGCTCATTCTTTGGTGTTCTGGTTAGAGATTAGACCTTGGAGCTACCTACTCTGCTATTTTTGCTGACACCTTGCTTTTCCTAACAGAGGCTTTGGTTTTCCTCCACATTGGCCTCTTCATGTGACCGCACGATCTTCCTCACAGCAGGTTGACTGAGTTCCAAGAGGAGGAGTTCCAGTGGGAGGAGCAGAAGCTGAGGCTCTCTTAAGGTCCAGCCTCAAAAGTTACCCAGTACCACTTCTACTGCGTTTGATTGATCACATTAAGACAGCCATGTTCCAGTGTGAGCTGGGACTTCACAAAGGCATTCCTACTGCTAGGCATGCTTCATTTGAGTTCAGTTTTTCTGAGACCATGTTACTCTACATACATACACTCATACACAAATGCACAGCTTGATAAGTTGTTTCTGGCCGCAAAGAGAGTGGAGAATGTACTGGCACAAGAATGTTTCTTATACTGAGATTAGGTTTCCAAAATAAAGCCTTTTTTTTTTGGTTTCAAATCTCCAAGGTAGTCATCAATTCTCTTGATATTCTGGCTTGTTATAGAATAAGCCCTACTACTAAGAAACTTTAGGCAATATTAATTTGGCAAATGCTGACCTGTTTGTGCTACTAATAGTAATATCACAGCTATTTTCAAGATATACAATTAGCCTAAGTGCTCTTGATAATTAAGGAATGTCTTTAAAGATATTTACAAGGCGAGCGATTTTTTACACTAAAGTTTGCCAGGGGGTGAGGCAGTGGGAAAAGTGAGTGAGGGCAGGGTGTTGGTGAGTGATATGACAAGGAAAAAGGGAACTTAACCATTAAGAAGTATGTCCCTGAAGGGGCAATTTAATAAATGTGGAGGAGGGTTGGAGATTTTAGCCCTTGATATGAGTGGCAAACTTTGAGAAGAGGAAAATACATTTAAAGAGAATTTATTTGAAGCTTCTGTTCAAAGTACTGTATAAATTCCCCTGATGTTTTCCAACTGAGGAGACCCATAATGTGGGTACAATTTTTTTCAAGTGATTTAGAGTCCAGTTTGAAACTGTGAAACATTTTTATTCAATTATTGTTTCACATTTTTTTGGAAAAATAGAAACATGCTTCAAGATAGCCCAACTACATTTGGGTTATATAAGAAATTTATGTCTCATTTCATTGCTAAAGAGAGATCAGTTTGTTTCCATAAGCAGTCCGAAAGATTTTCACTTATTTGAATATACTATTTTCATACTTTAGAAATGCAAACTCAAGGCCTTTATGGTATACAATAGAAGAATTTTAATTTACATAAATTATCTAAATTACCTATTAGAATATTGCTGCTAAAATAAAAATCAATTTAGAGTATATTTACACAAATTAGTTAGAAAAGGCTAACAAATATCAAATGAGAGGGAATCACATAGAAAATGCTCAAAATGAAATGAGTCTAATGAGTTGAACTTGTGAGTTTTAAAATGTGAATAAAATGTCAAAGCATAGTTGAAAGTTGAGGGTGTATCAGCAGATTGGATTATCCAGATATTTTGAGCAAATTGGGCAGCTAAATGTGTTATTGAACACTGAAGAAGAACTGAAGAAGAGAAGAAATGCCAAAAACAGATAAGAATATTATTGCTTCAGGGGAAATGATTTGATGCTAACTCAGAAGTATGAGATACAGGATGGAAAAAGAAATGTTCTGCCTGGTAATTTTTTAAAGAGAAAAAAGGAGAACATAGATTCTTTATCTTCATTAGCGGAATTGAAAGTACATGAAGCAAAATTAGATGTAGATATATGCAAATGTTATACTTAGAACATGCTAATTGGCTTTTTACATAAAAGTCCCTTTTGAAATAGATTGCCTATTGGCATTAAAGTTTCAAATCCATAATGGGTGTCCACTGATCATAGCCCATTTAGAAAGTAAGTACAGCAATTACAGATGTTCACAAACATTAGAGTACAAAATATTGCCACTATTGTTGAAGATTCATTTACCTTTACTTCATTCCTTGATCTCTGTAATTCTGCAGTTTTATATATCACTAACTGAAATCCATCTTTGGCAGCTATTACATTATAAAGTCCTTTCATATTTTAAGTTAAAAATATATCTTTTCATGTGGATACTCTGTAATTTTGGCATATTTTTCAGTAACCCTACAGTTGCTCTAACACCCTCCCACACACACATACACAAACGCACACACACACTTGTATCTTTTGAGTCCTAGTCTTCCTCTTGGAGTGTTAGAAGCAAGTCCAGACTGTTTCCCCAAGAGAGCTATTCAAATAGTTTGAAATCTGTTATCAAGTATTTGGATAATTTCTTCTGCCACCTTTATCTCCATTTCACTTATCACTTCTCCATATAATATTGTTTTCACCACGATGAGTATTCTTGAATATTCCTTTTACCTTTTAAAAATATAAGGTCCTGCTTAGGAGCAAAAATTCTGGAATCAAACTGCTCTAGCCCCTTAATTGTTGTATAACTTTGGGCAATTATTTAATCGCTCTGTACCTGTTTCTTCACCTGTAAAATGGGAATATATTCGTGTTTATCTCAAAGGATTGTTGTGAAGGGTTAAATAAATTAATTTTACCAAAGTATTTATGCAAATGTTCAGCTGCATTATTAATGCTATTGTTATAAGATTATCTCTACCCTAATTCTTATTTTCTTCTTTTTTTTCCACCCTCATTCTTAATACCCACTTTTAGTAAGGCATTGTTTGTGTAAGTTATAATACATAGTCAACTCACATTGTTTATACTGCTACTACAATCTCAAGTTTAGCTGGTATCCCCCACTCCACAGGTACAATTGCTAAGTGCAGATTCCCTTGTGCACTAATTTTGTTGAGCTGGCATGGAACTTCACATTTCGCCATATTACATTTATCTTATTAATTTCATTCTGTTGTCTCACTCTGGCAAATTTGGTTGGATCCTGACTTTATCATTTAATGTATTTAATTATTTTAAATATGTCATTATCAACATATATTTACACATTTGCCAAATAAGTTTTCTATACTTTTATTTAGGTAGTAGGTAAAAATATTAGAGGAACTAGACTAAGGAGATAAATTTAGCAAATGCCATGAGAGACTTATCTGCAGGTTGAAACTGAACACATTTTAGATCCTTTTAAATATGGTCCTTCTAACAATTAATATTTTATCTAAGTGCCCTCATTTTAGCTAACATGCATCTATATAGTTAATATGTGTCTATAAGAGTTTTATCATAAATACTGCATTAAGAAACCAGATAGATAGGGACCAGTCCACTTCCATTATCCTCTAATCTCTCAATCCTATTTAAGAAATAGATGAAGTCAATCAGTTATAGTTTATTCTTAATGCAGCCATGCAAGATCCCAGGGAATATTGTTCCAAATAGCCACACAATATCCTTTAAATAATCTGTTCTAGAATCAATGATGGGAATGATTTGAGTACCAGGTTTGGCATTTTGGCTTCTAGATTTAAAAGGAATATTTGCCATTTTCCAATCTTTAACATTTTTACTCTAATTCCTCAAATATTTATATTAGGGATTCAGTGAACTGAAAACAATTTTCCCACAATTTTGAAAAGATGGTGGTTGGACTAGGAGACTGCTCAATTTCGACTAACCAGGTGTTTTATTACACTTTTGGAGTTCCATGGTGCAGTGGGGGATGGAAGGCTTGGTTTTGGGGACACAAAATTATAGTGGACATCTCATTTCAATTAAAAACTATGCCATTCCTTTAAAAACTTGGATTTTAAAATCCATATTTGACAGCATACCCAATATAAACCATTCAGGGATCCCCAGTGTACTTAATTTCAAAGTTACACAAATTCCAAAGTGATTCATGATGTAGCCCTAAGTGTATTTTTCTAACCTGCTTTCCTTTTTCCTACTCCTTACAGTATTTTTTGTCTCTCTCTTCCCCCCTCCGTTCCCCCCTCCTCTCTCATATATATATATGAAAACACACGCATATATATATATATATTTCTGGTTCAGAAAGTAAATGCAAAATGAATGCAAATTGGGGAGACATCTCATAATTTGATCATTTGGGAACTGCATTTCATTTTAGAATTGTAAAGATATTAGCTTTTTCATGAAAGGTATTTATTTTACCCCTACAAATATATGTATATGTGCTTACTTCTTTAGGCTATTTGTTGTGCTATAGGGTATGCTTGTTTCTTCAAGATCTCGCTTGGATATCTAAATCTTCCTTGGGTTATTGGTACTGTTATGATGTCAGAGGCTTACATTTCCTTCATATGAAACAAGGCACACATTTCATTAAATCAGACCAATTCTGTCTCTTCAGCAGTCTGCTTGTGTAAGAAATGGTTAGGCTTGGATACTTACCCTTGTTTTCTATACTTGCCTTGAGTCAATTCTGAGACTACTGCCAGTAGCCATAAATAGGAACAAAAAATAAAGATCCCGAACCCCTCAAAAAGTAACTGTAGAAAATGGTAGCAAATTATCAGTGTTGCTTCTGCCACAAGCATAAATGTAAAGTGAAGCCCTCTGTGGTAGTTTGGTTCAGGTGTCAACTTGGCCAGGTGGAGGCGCCTAGTTCTATTGCTGTGGACATGAGCCAATAGCACGTGAACCTCATCTGTTGCTGATTACATCTGCAGTTGGCTAGGAGGCGTGCCTGCTGCAATGAATGATGTTTGATTTAATTGGCTGGAAGCTTAAATGAGAGAGATCAACATAGCACAGCCCAAGCAGCTCGGCATACCTCATCTCAGCACTTGCAATTCGGCCCAGCCTTTAGAAATGCAAAAAGGAATCACCAGGGGAAGGTTGTTAGAATCCAGAGGCCTGGAGAGAAGGCCAGCAGAGATCGCCCCGTGCCTTCCTGTGTGAGAAAGAACCTCAGTTGAAAGTTAGCTGCCTTTCCTCTGAAGAACTATATACTTTTAACTAAATAAATCCCCTTTTATTAAAAGCCAATCCATCTCTGGTGTGTTGCATTCCAACAGTTAGCAAACTAAAGCACCCTCCTAAGTTCCAATCATGCATAGTTTTATGTAACTTAAAATATTAATCTTTAATGTTATCCATAAGTAATGCATTTGAGAGAGGTTTCATAGAGTGAGTTCTAATATTTCCATATCGGCAAATATGACCCAAATTAAATCTAGCTTTAAAATACAATTGATGTGTAAAGAGCATTTTCATAGCAAGTCTCTTTCTATATATGTTTGTGTATAATGAATTTTCATAACTTTACCATCTTAGCCAATCAGTTATTTTCATTATCCTACATTCCTTTCCAATCTGTATTTATATATGCACCTAACATCATAGATTTGGCTTTATATTTTATACCTTTACACTTTTCTTTATTAATCATAACCTTTCTTGCATGCTTCTACAAAACATTCAAAAGTATAATTTAATAACTGAATTATGTTCTATCATAAATAGTTACGATTTGTAATTTATTGCTGTTAGTAATTTTATGTAATAATGCTTCACATTTTCATATTAAAATAATTTAAAAGAATGCACTTGGTAGGTGCAAGTGTGTAAGGATTTTGATAACCTTTATCAAGATGTACTAAAAGAACCTTAAAATTGGCAGTATTTTGACTTAAGATGTCACAAAATCATGCAGCTTTATAGTTTGTTCCATCTTGAAGTATTGTTCCTGCATACTTGAAAATAACTTAAGTAGCTTTTTATTTCATGTCTGAATCCCTATGGGCAGGTGTGAGAGTGGCTCTAACAATGTGAGAGTAGAAAAGTTTCTTAAAAGACCTATAAAATTGTCCTTCTTGTTTATGTTGTTACCTGTAGTCAGTGACAACAGGGAATTTGTAGTTTCTTCATGTGAGAGGGTTGAGGTTATGATTAGTTTCACAGCTACACTAATGTAAGCATGAAGTGCCTTAACATTTTCCTAATTACTCTAAATCATAGAACTTAATGAGAAGTTATATTTAGAAGTCTGAACTAAGCTGATAGCTTATATTTCTCTGTCTTCTTGGGCACATTTAGTTCTTAGCCTGAACCATCTCAGTACTATTTATCATAAAGTATTTATTAGATGCTTACTATGTGTCAAACATATTTGTAGATACCGGAGATATATAGATAAACAAGGAGAAGTTCTTGTCAATTTGAAGATTAAACTGTGCATTCTAGTTATTGAAGCAGGACTAACAGTTTTCGCACATTTCTGAAATAGAAATAACTTCAGAACAGTTTTTATTAACTGATGATTTAACTGAAGATTTTATGGGAAGATAAGAAAATTTTTATATTCCACTGGCTACAGAAAACCAATAAATACCTCTTCTAAAAACAAAAACACCCCTGGTGGATTTCTGTTTTCAAAGCAAAGTATAGAAATAGGGATTAGATTTACCACCACCACCTCCTCCCCCGCTTGAAAGAACTAAGAAATGAGGCATAATATATGTCATGGTTAGGGACACGTGTCAACTTGGCCAAGTTGTGGTACCTGTTTATCTGATTGGGCAAGCGCTGGTCTGTCTGTTGCAATGAGGACATTTCATAGGATTAGGTCATGATCACGTCAGCTGCATCCACAGCTGATTCCATTTGTAATCAGCCAAAGGGGAGTGTCTTCTGCAATTAGTGATGCTAAATCT